>JAHTLZ010000178.1:1872567-1889654 GCA_023846285.1 Phrynocephalus versicolor
TGTGTGTGTGTGTGTGTGTGTGTGTGTGTGTGTGTGTGTGTGTGTGTCCATTGCCAGAATGGGATAAAAGGATTTCCTTTTCATCATTTCATCATAGCCAAAATTAAATTTTAATTGCCTGTTAAAACACAAATGTCAAATGCAAATCTGCAAGCCCCAATGATGATCCTCTCACATAATACCTTTATGTCCCTATTTCCATGTAAATTGATTCAATATATAATGTTTTATTTGAAAACATTGACAAATGCCATGCACACACACACACACACACACACACACACACACACACACACAAGATTCAAAATATATGGTTTTCAACCTTTCTATTACACCTTTTTCTTTCATTTTACTATTTTTATCGCTTGGTATTTTGAATAGAAAGGCTGCTTGGCATCTTGTTGTAAAAGAACCACCAAAATTATTCACCACAAAGGGCCTATGCATGAAATGCAGTTTGGGAAAGACAGGGATACTGGTTTGTATTGATGCTTCAGATTACAGGGTGTAGTGGGGATTGTGATTCTCACAAGGGGAACTTTCTCACTTCTTCCTGGCAAAAGAGGCATTGGTATTGGGAAAGGGATTTTGTGTCCGGTTGCAATATATATAAACTGGCATCTGGTCTGAGGAAGGACATTGACAGTATTGATTCTTGATACAATGGGCCTACAAGGGTTGTCTGGTTGGCGTATTTTTGATAGCAAGTAGGGATGGGCTGTTCTACATGGACCCAGGTGCTGTTCAGAAGCCTCCAAAACACAATCAGCCAATCACTTCCCTGCCTGAAGAGTTGTATTGAGCTAATCTCCAACTAGGAAGAAGTCTTCAGATGTGATCTGTCCTTTTCTCTGGAGCTGGCCAATCAGGAACTGTGCAGGGAAATGCATCATCCTGCCTCCCTGTCTGATTGGCCAGCACCAGGGAGAAGGTCAGATTACATCAGGAGACTTCTTCCTGGTTGAATTTTAGCCCAATGCAACCCTGCAGAAAGGTAAGTGATTGGCTGCTTGCATTTTGGAGGCTTCTGAAAAGCACCTGGGCTTGCCCATCCTTAGTTGAGTCTTTTTATAATGTGGCAGTCCCTCTAAAAGGAGATTGTGGTCAATAAAAGGGAACCACATACTTAGGGGTGATCCTGCAAGCAACAAGGGCCCATGGTGCTCATTGTAACTGGATGGTTGAGAAAACCGATCATATTGTTAATTCTATTTTGTATTTTTGTTCCGAAATGGGGAAGCCTATTTGTCCCAGTGACATCGAAGCTTTCTCAACATATGGCATTTACACAGGAATCTCATTGGCCAATTTGGGTGTGCCTTGTGGTGCAGTGGTTAAATGCCTGTACTGCAGGTAAAACTGTGCTCACGACCTGGGGTTCAATCCCAAGTAGCAGGCTCATGGTTGACTCAGCCTTCCAGCCTTCTGAGGTCTGTCAAATGAGTACCCAGCTTGCTGGGGGGCGGGGGAAGCAATGTGTAGCCTGCATAATTTAACTGTAAACCCATCCAGAGACTACTTGAAGTGGTATGGGGCGGTATAGAAGCAGAACATTTTATGTGTTAGAGAAGATTCAAGCAAAATTCTTTTGGTCCACTTTGTAAGTACCCTCAGGTGTTCCAAATGCCCTTATACATTTGGAATTCAGTCAAATGCAAATAGAAGCAAGAATACTTATATCTTCAATATGTCAGTTCTAGTACACTTTGCTTTTTGCTTAAACATTTTAAGTAATTTTTAAAAATAATTCATACAAAATGAAATGAACATTTAAAAAAATAATTCATACAAAATGAAATGAAATGGTCCTACAGGCACCATATTTGGTGCTTGGGATTCCAGGTGCCTTTTTAAAGGGCTCCTGATGAGTTGTTATCAGCTGGACCTCTTTAAAACTGGCCCAGCTGGCACCAGGGGATCAACTGGTACCAATTGGGCCAGGTTTAAAGGGGAGTTGGCACCAGGGGATCCCAGATTATGCTGTGTATAGGAAAATGCACACACCAACTGGACACACACCCAGGCATGCACAAATATTTTATTGTGTGCACAATGATACAAATACAGTTCTGTAAAGAATAAAACAAATAGCCTCAAAATGCATTGTGAGAGCAAGACTGAGAGGAATCCGAGTAGGAACATGAAACAAAACTAGAACGACGCTGACAGCTTCACGCTTCCCATTGAGAACAGACAGAAGAGGGAGTAACCTCATTCTGGAAAAGCTTGGACTATAATGTCTTCAACAGAGAGCTATGTGGTTCAGAAAGAACACAAGATTTCAGCCTGCATCCGCATTATATCTAATTTACACTGAACTGCTTGTTGATTTTGGTAACTTGTTTTAATTTCCGTCCATTGTTTGTTGTACACCGCCCAGACTTCCGTCCGGAAGATGGGCGGTATATAAGCTTAAATAATAAATAAATAAATAAATAAATAAATAAATAAATAAATAAATAAATAAAACATTTGATGTTTCCCTGATAATTTGGGTGAATGCAAACCTATCTGCATCAACCAGACTCCTGGCAATTAACTTTTCACTGCATTCTTAATTACACCCCTCATTCTTCCTCGTTTGTTTCGCTGCATAAAAATAGCCTTCAAGTTAGAGGTGAACAGAAGGTCTACCAATTCATTCACATTGCAGAGCCTATCCAATTTATAAAAGAAGAAAAAAGGCTCCTGCTTCAAAGTACCAAGGAATGCAGATATGAATATAATTATTCAGTCTCATTCAATTATTATTCAAATACGGCATGTAATTGTAGAACTTATGGAACTATAAAACTGGAAATTTATAATGATGCCATCTTAATTTCATTAATTTAATATATAAAGTAGATATTACACCAAGACAGACATCAAATTAAAAACTCTAAGACTCTAATTAACTTTAGAAGTCTAGTGTCTAATTGATATGGCTGTCATAATTAATTTAAGTATCAGTTTCAACCTGGCCATAATGCTGAAACCTTATGGGCTGCTGAAGTAAGACAGTATGTTTTAAAATTACATTTTATTTGCAATACAATCACCTTCTGTTTCTACAAATTCCTTGATGGTCATGCTTATTCAGATATTTATGCATCCTGTAAAAAAGGAAGAACAAAAACAATATGAAGTAAAGGTAAATTTGGGATAAAGACTAAGGAGAGGACCAATCCACAAACAAATTGTAGCCATAACCTAGAAATACTCTAGGATAGAAATTAGCATCCTATAACCATCTGGAATGTCACAGAAAGAGGTTTCCATTATCTCTCAGCTTTCGAACTCCAGGCACATTGGCATATATCTCTCATAATCCCTTGCGTTACCCCAGAATATATGTACTGGGAGTCCTTTTTACAACATGCCAAAACCTTTGGACAGAAGCATGTTCCCAATCCCTGCTCTAGATCATTGAGAGATTAATTTAGTTATTACCACCACTGCTATTATCACTATAATCCTCATTTTTTTTTTTTTTTGGTTTTAATATCACATACATCAGTGCTGAACTTATGTATAAATAAAAAACATCTGTATGTTCAGGGTGTTTGGCTACCATAATATGTCCCTAAAAGACTAGATATTCTGAGTCCTTAAAAGTCCATGTAACATAGCATCAGGAGTGACCATTTTGTTTAATGTGTGATACTTGTGTTAAAACGCAATTTGTAATAAATAATTATTTGTATAATTTTGTTTAGTTTGTACAAAAACACACCCTCATATTTCCAAGATATATGCTTGTAGGATAGAAAGATAAACGTTTGATGCTTTGAAGATCTCAGTGTCCCACTGTGAAGGGGATTATCTGGGGGTCTGCGCCAGGCTATCTGCTTTCATACGTCACCTCTGGTGGGCTCAGCAGAGGCTCGAGCAATTGGGTGCTAAGAGGGCATAAAAACAGAAATGGAAGCTACAGCTTGTGTAAGAGAAGCCTGGAAGATGAGCCACTCTGAGACAGAAAGAGAGAGGACCCATAACTGAAGGAGGTGGTATAATGGAGGAGGAAGAAGAGAGGGTAGTCCCATCTCCCTGTACAAGTTATGAGATAGAGAAGTGGAAAGCAGCAAGAGAGGCTCTGGAGCCAGTGTTGTGCCCCCTGGTGAAGGAGGATACCTTGATTGTCTAAAACTCCTGTGTAAGGGTATGGGTCATAGTTGGGGTGGCCAAAACAAGAGCATCAGTCTTCAACCAACATTGGTGATGGCCCTATGGAAACCATGAATCCAAGCAGGGGGGCTGGTCCCTACCTTGACCCAATGGAGGTGTTAAAGAAGGAGGCATCAGAAGATGTGCTTGTGAAGGACTTGGGAGGAGGGTACCTGTAAATACCTACCAGTACAATTCCTTCTTGAAGAAAATTTGCTGGGTAGGGCCTGTTTTGAATCCATGAAACCAAAATTTCATGGATTCAAAACAAAATCCATGTGTGCAAAATTTATGTTCAGACAGAACCAGGACTGAGCTTTGGGCCAGTGGATTCTGTTCAGTCCCTCATGAACTGGTGGGGCAGGTTGAGTCCTGTACCTAAACTTTTCTCATATTCCATTCTCCTAATGTAATACAATCCAGTTCTAGCAGCTCTTGGAGTCTTGGCTTGATGGAATCCGTGGCTGAGGTGGAACTCTCTGCTGCCTTCACCCTGGGCAAGTGTAGTGGGGGTTATCATGGCAAAGTGGTGTCCCTGGTCTCTAGAAGGTTATGCTGGCACAACACAATCTTCTTCAGAAGCTAACATTATTTAAGTTTGGCCCTTTAATTAATATGTGAATCTTATTTGAATCTTATTAATGGCCAGAATTCTACTGGTTAATTATGCCAAAATAGTATAAATTTCAGGGGTGACTTGCTGCAAACTGCACAAATGGACAACTCACACAATTGGCATGTTGTAAGGCATGCAACTGGCAAATAGTTAATTAGAGACAAATTGCCCCTGTGATATATGCTTTTGCACTTAAACTAACTTGCCAAAAGCTGGTTGAATGATTTTTTAAACATTTATTTGATTGACACTTTCTTCTGCTCTTTTCTACACCTTTTTGTTATTTCTGTTGCACCAGGAAAATAAAAATAAAAAGCCTTGATGGAGAGGAGGACAACCCAATATGAGCTTATACTTTCTTTAGGAGACTTTATGCTTTCTGCATGCCAGTCACTATGCACACCAAGACCCTAACTCATTATTTTCACCACTGATGTGACCCAAGCATTAGGTCTATCAACATTTTGGAGCAGGGCAATATTTCAGTCACAGAATAAAATACTGTAAGTAGCACTTATCAAAATGCCTATAGTGTTCCCCTGTGTCTCTCTGTGAGTGCAGAAAAATTGATAGGCTGCATTGTTATAGCCATCATGATATACATGAGTAATGCACTTCAGGGGACATGACATTTGTAATCTACTGAACAGAGAAGGCAGTGTGGAACTCCACCACTATCACCACTGCATGGTGTAACCACTCAGTGAAAAAGTATGTGAACTCCATACACCCCCCCCCAAAGTATCTGAATTCAGAGAAGACATTAGTTGCAAATGAATTGTAAATGCAAGTCAGCAGTGCTTAGAATAAAAATGCATACACAAATATTTAGAATCAGGATGTAGCTTTGAATATGATATATGTTTCTTTCCATTGGGAGGTACTTTAACCACACATACATACAGTTTTAAATTCTAGATAGTATTAGAAAAAATATTAACCACTAGGAAAGTGCCAAGCATTAAACTTTCTCATTGTAGATATCCTCTGAATAAAATCACTTGTATCTTGGATGAGATTAGTAGGGTGTAAGAATGTAGTTGAAATCAATGACAAGAAAATCCTCTGTACCTTTGACCTGAGATGAATGATAATAACATCTCTTTGCTATACATTTGTAGCTGATAACATTTCTGATACTACCTCTCTACCCTAAGGAAGGGTAGAGAGGTAGTTTGATGAGACACTAAGTATTCTGCGCTAGAATTCTCTGATATTGATTTCCAACAGGGAATTCTAAGTATCTCACCAAATTACAAATCCCAAAATTCTGTAGGATGGAATGCTAGTACTGAAATAGACGTGAATCTGCTCTTTCATGTTCTTCAGGGATAGAAGGTACTATCACACTAAGTACTGTGCTATCATTTCCCCTTCAATTAGGTCTTAATTGGATCTACCTAGTGGGGCATTTTTAATTTCTCCCCCCCCCCAAAAAAAAAAAAAATTTTACCAAACCCCCAATGGAAATTTTTTTTTTTTTTTTTTTTTTTTGCATTAACCTCCTGCTTCTATCCTACCTCTGACCAGTCAGGATTTATATGCTTTGAGGAGCCAATAGAGAGATGATGGCTGTAAGCAAGATGGAGGTGCCCATACCATGCCGCTCTTTGCTTGAACTGGACTATAAATCTAGCCCCATCGGACCCTGCTGCTCTGTGCCTTCCAAGAAGAAGCCTGGCGTCCACATTCCCAAGTGAACTTTTAAGAACTCTCTCCTGGCAAATTATATCCCTTGCCGTGTTTGGACTTTTAAAGCTGCTTTGAAAAGGAGAGCTTGTTCTTGAAAGCTCAGCAACGTTTTCTTTTACTTTCCTCTAGCAGCCTATGAAGGTATCACCCATAGTCTAGTTTCAAAGATAGACTATATTTTGAAAAACCATGTTTTTCAAACATTTCAAAACCAAGTAAACATCTTGCATTAGGTTGCTGTGGGTTTTCCAGCCTGATTGGCCCTGTTCTGGAGGTTTTTCTTCCTAACGTTTCACCAGTCTCTGTGACTGGCATCATAAATAAATTCACATGCTACACCAGAGCACAGAGATAATTCTAGCTCCCTGTGCTAATGCTCTCTGGAGATGCTGGCCGTGGAGACCGGTGAAAAGTTTGGAAGAAAAACTTCCAGAAAATGGCCAAATAGTCCGGAAAACGCAGAACAACCATCAGATCCTGACCATGAAAGCCTTCAAGAATGCATCCTGCTTTTATTTGGTAATGGCATCACATCTTAGATTTGAAATGTGGAAGGTGTCATACATTATTGTCTCTTTTCACAAATTCCTGAGGCACATAAGTTGATGTGTAGACACTTAGGGTGACTTCCTGTCCAATTCTAAAGATGGCAGTCCTTTGCCCCCCAAGCCCTGGAAATAAAGAGGCGAGACAACTTCAGCTTTGGGGGAATTGAGCCACAACTTTATTTATAACAAACATTTAACTGTCTTCAAGTTGAAATCTTATTTCCTGTTAAGGGGACCTGAAGCCCTAGTAAAACCAGAGTGTATTCAGGGATATTCACCTGAGGCCAGATGCTGCCCACCTGTTCAGCATCGTGCCAGCTGGGTGAATCTGCTCGCCTCTCACAACCCTCAAGGCAGCCTAATATTAGTTTACTAACTTTGTTTAACTCCTAACCTTACGAATGACATTAATTTAAGGGCAACTTAACTCAGGCTTACCTGAATACTGTTACCCCTTGCAGTATCTGCCTACCAGGTTGTGACTGGGAAATTAAAGAGCTTGTCCCATGCAGAAAGAGAATGGGATGGGTGAAATTACGTGCTCACCCACGGCCAATCAGAGTGACCACTAGAGATGGGCACAACTCAAAAAAATGGTGTTTCGTTTGTCGTTTGTCGTTTAGGGGGTCCGTTTCGGTTTGTTTTCGTTTTTTGTGAATTTTTGCAAAAAAACATTTTCGTTTCGTTATGTAACGAAATGAAAAAATGAAAACGAAACCAAAAAATTGCTGTTTCGTTAGCATTCAATACAGTTCAAAGTATTTGCCGCAACGAAAACGAAACACACGACAAAATTTCTGGTGTTTCGGTTCGTTTCGTTTTATTTTGGAGACAAAAATTGTTTTTCGTTTTGTTATGTAACAAAACAAAAAAACAAAAATGAAAACGAAAAATTGCTCGTTTCGTGCCCATCTCTAGTGACCACCAAAAATTCCCATCCAGCCCTGAAGTGACCAGCAAAGCTCATTCTCCTTCTATAGGTTGGGTGGGTGGGGCTGGCTTGCCTCACTGAGAAAGAGGCAGTGAAGGGGGCGGAGTCAGCTTATCATGGCTCTGATCCCCGGGCAGAAGTCCCGGATGGGCACCAAGCTTTTGCACCAAAAGTCCGGGCCTAGGAGGCAAACGTGCCCCACCCCCGGACTTCCCCGGGCATGGAGCTGCCCGTAGTTCAAGGCTTTGCAAACCTCCCAAACAAAACAAAAACAAAAACAAACAAGAGATGGAGAAATATAAACCCCAGTTTGTTTTTCTACTCACACAGTAAACTAGAAATTCTTGTTGCTTCCTTATTTTCATCATTAAAGGTTGCCTCTTGACCCTTTGGCCACATGTTATTAATGGTGGTTAGGGGGAGTTGGAAGGATTTGTGACAATGGTTTGTGTACATTTTGTAGCATGCGCAAACCTGACAAATGCAGGGATAGTGCTTGTTCCAAGCATGTTTAGACAGAGAATTTTATTTAAAAAATGGGGTGGAAGTGGAGGTGAGCTGATATTGAAAATGTATGAGTGTTTGTACAAAGTGGTTCAAGCATAGCAGAAAAAAATCCACAGCTTACAAATGATATTCTCCCTTGTGTGTGTCAGAACCTGAAATAATACTCTCTTGGACTTGGCTAAACTTTTAAAACATTTACTGTAACTATATGTAGAATAGATTAACAGTGCTTAACCCATTAGAATGTGATACATTGACCTGTGCTTGACAGACTTATAATGGTTTCATATTATCTTCATCAGGCATAATAACAGACAAGCAGACTACTTCTAACAGGCATCTCTAACACACAACTCCCAGATTATCACTAGACTTGTTGTTTTTCAGTTGTTCAGTCATGTCCGACTCTTCATGATCCCATGGATCAGAGCTCGCCAGGCCTTCCTATCTTCCACTGCCTCCCGGAGTTTGGTCAAATCCATATTGGTTGCATCGATGACACTGTCCAACCATCTCATTCTCTGCCATCCTCTTTTCCTTTTGCCTTCAATCTTTCCCAACATCAGGGACTTTTCCAAGGACTCCTCTCTCCTCATGAGGTGGCCAAAGTCCTGGAGCCTCAGCTTCAAAATCTGTCCTTCCAGTGAACATTCGGGGTTGATTTCTTTCAGGATGGCTAGGTTTGATCTCCTTGCAGTCCAGGGGACACTCAAGACTTTCCCCCAGCACCACAGCTCAAAAGCATCGATTCGGCAGCGATCAGCCTTCTTTATAGTCCAGCTCTCACTTCCATATATCACTACTGGAAAAACCATAGCTTTGACTATCCTGACCTTAGTTGGCAAAGTGATGTCTCTGCTCTTTAGAATGCTATCTAGGTTTGCCATTGCTTTCCTCCCAAGAAGCAGGTGACTTTTTATTTCGTTGCTGCAGTCGCCATCTGCAGTGATCAAGGAGCCCAAGAAAATAAACTCTGTCATTGCCTCCGTTTCTTCCCCTTCTATTTACCAGGAGGTGATGGGACCGGTGGCCATGATCTTAGTTTTTTTGATGTTGAGCTTCAGCCCATTTTTTCACTCTCATTAAGAGGTTCTTTAATTCCTCCTCACTTTCTGCTATCAGAGTAGTATCATCTGCGCATCTGAGGTTGTTGACATTTCTTCCGGCAATCTTAATTCCAGCTTGTGATTCAATCACTAGACTATCTAAGTGAATAACGGAACTGTCGCTTGTTTTTATCTCTCTGGCAGTCAACCTGCTTAACATCTATTGCTAACACCAGAAAGAATCTGATTAGTCAGAAAGCTCCACCGTACAAATAACAGGTCCAGTCTTTCTCGCACACCCATGCATACCTGTTAGGTTGTACTCATATATATTCCAATGAGCTGGTGTTCAGTGATGTTTCAAGAGAACAACTTGTTTTACTTGCAATTAAAAACAGCACTTTTTGGGGTACAGGGTGGGGGAAACCAGCTAGCATATATTTTATTTTATTTTTATTTTCCTGAGGATGCCCTTGATTGGATTTGGATCTCTATTTCCATAAATATCGCTGTTTGCCTGGGTTACTATGTTAGTAACAAGTGGGAGTAATGTGTTACACCGACATCTCAGAGAATACTCCAGAACAGGTGTTGCTGTCCTTCAAACTGTAAAAGGAAACAAACAAAAAAACCAATCCTAAGAACAAGCAGTTATCACATTCTCAGATTCCACTTATTCCCTTGAAGTCCATATTGTGAGGGTGTTTGTCTGGTCTTTCAAGATGCTTAGATGCCTGTATTTGTTGTCAAATTGCTGCTTCGGTATTATAGCTAAGCTTATTCTGGAATTTAGACAGACCTGTAATAAGGTGCTTATGCAAATCACTTGCTGTCACTTCACTTCTTTGGAAGCACAGTTCTTGAGTTCTGTGCAGTACTCTACAGCATTGACAGTCCACTTAGGAGTACTTGGCTACTAGAAATGACTTACTGCATTGTAGTGGCTCAAGCAGTACTGCTCTCTGCTATTCCCAGTGGAAAAATGGAACAGAATGGTGCAAAAATAGTTCCCAGCATCCCTTTCTGCTTCCTTTTAAAATCAGAATGCAGTGCTAGTTGTACAGGTTTTCATGTACCACCAAATTTTATAGGTTTTTGTGGCATGTTTATTTATTTATTTATTTTATTTCTAGTTGATTTATATAAAACAGATATAAAATATGATATATCTTTAAAGAACAAATCAAATCGCAAAGCCAATTGTCCTTCAGGAAATCCCATACCAAAAAAAAAAAAAACTTATTATGTAAAGCATCATTTTCAAGTAAAACTAAAACAAAATTACGCATTATTGTGATCTTCCTTTTATAATAAAACATTAAGTTTCCCTGGCTGCAATATACAAAGGGCGGAAATGCCATGCTTTGAACTGAGAGCTGTCACATGCCTTTGAGATTTCTGTTGCTTGGTCTTTCATCATCTGTGTTACCACAAGTGGTTTCACATGGGTCCATTAATAAGTTTCCAACACACAAACAATGGCCAATGAGAAACCAATGCATCATTCAAAGAAGCTGCTGCACATAGAAGGAAAGGGATGCTTTGTTAAATAAACTCCCATTCCCCATGTTTCTCCATTCCTCAAAGCATAAGAACATAAGAAGAGCCATGCTGGATCAGGTGAAAGGCCCATCTAGTCCAGCTTCCTGTATCTCACAGTGGCCCCACCAGATGCCTTTGGGAGGGCACGAGACTAGATATCTATCTAGTAATGCGCTCTATGTGGGGCTACTGATGAAAAGCCTCAGGAAACTTCAATGGGCCTAAAATTGCTGACTGGGGCAGGGTGCAGAGATCACATTACACCCCTATTAAAATAGCTCCACTGGCTGCCAGTCAGCTATCGAGCATAATTCAAGGTGTTGACCTTGACCTACAAAACACTATACGACTTGGGTCCTAGCTACCTCAAAGATTGAAACTCACAGTATGAACTGATGCGGGTGTTAAGGTCATCAGGAGAGGCCTTTCTCTCCATCCTGCCTCCCTCACAGGTACGTCTCGTGGGAAGTGGGAACCCATGAAAGGTTCTTCTCAACTGCTGCACCCAGACTCTGGAACTCCCTCCCCCTGGAGGCCAGGACTGCCTCATCTCTGTTGACCTTCTGGAAACTGGCAAAGACCTTTCTCTTCAGGCAACCTTTCCCTGAATGATGGACCACCATGTGTATTTTGTATGAATCTATAGGTCCACATTGACTTTGTATTTATAACTACTTATAACCTTGTAGCTTTAATGTAATGTTGTCTATTAATGCTGTAAGATGTCCTTCAATTCCCTGTTCTCAATACTTGGACATGTCTTAATTGTACTGTATTATCCCTCATTATTGTAAGCTGCCTTGTGTCCTTTTCCAAGGAGAAAGGCAGGGTAAAAATACTCTAAAATAATAAAATAAAATAAAATAAAACTCCTACACCATTGCCAGATACGAGAAAGCAGTTCAGATAAAAGAGTGACGAGTTGAGCATTCAGAGCCCTTGCAAGAATGAGGAATCTGACAGTTGCAATTTTTTACATGTTCATCTCCCCCCCCCCCAAGAAATAAATAGAGCTTAAATTCTTTTCAGCATGTTACTGAACCCTTCTGCAAATGTTTGTATGTTGTTGCAAAAAAGTAAAAAGATATAGGTAAAGGGTCCCCCTGCACATGCATGCTAGTCGTGTCTGTCTCTAGGCGTGGTGCTCATCTCCATATTCAAGCTGAAGAGCCAGTGTTGTGCAAGTCCATGGCCACGTGGCCAGCATGGCTGTAAGGAAACACTGTTTTACCTTCCCGATAAATGCAAGCATTTATCTACTTGCATTTACATGCTTTTGAACTGCTAGGTTGGCAGGAGCTGGGGTTATCAGCAGGAACTCACTCTGCTGTGTGGCACCCAGGATTTGAACTGCTGAGCTGCCGACTTTGCAGTCAACAGTTTTCAGAAGCCTTTGTCCACTGAGCCATCATGTAAAAAAGTAACAACATGTAATTCACAACTGTCCCTTCCTGTATAATGCCCTGAGTCTCAGCTCTCTGATATCTTACGTATTCTGAAAGAGAGATACACAAATATCTGCTTTTCGTTTCCACAAAGGACCTAGAGCACCTTAGACTCAAGCTACGTTTAGCAATGCTTGCTCATTACCACGTGGACAGTTTCAATTACTATATCACTCACTACTGTGTTCTCTTAAATGGCCAAAGAGAAACAACTTTTTTGAGCAATAGTGATTAGGGAAAAAACAGGGCACTAGATGGCACCGTAATATTGTAGTTCAATTGCCAGCAGATCCATAGTCCTTGGAGAATGACTTTGTAAGGTGTTGCAGAATTTATTGAATAGCTAATTGAATAATTTATATATCTTCATAACAATCAGTCGTTCTTGTCTGAATTATAAATATAACAATAAGTACCACATTTATGGCAATCTTATAATTTGCTTACCCCTTAACAGGCACAATAGAATACAGTGACTGATTAAAAAGAAACAAACAACCAGTCTAATGCTAATTCATGTCAGAAGGCAACGTATCACATTTCTAGACAATGCAGACTTTACATAAAACCTCATAAACCAGGTTCAAATACATGCAAAATCTTTGAGACTGGCAACAGCAGCAAACTACCATTAGACTGCAAATAGATTTCTTTCTGATTCATCACTGAGAGGATGAAGTCAGGATTAACATGATTACTGAAAAGTAACATTTCAAGGGATTATTAAGGAAGTGATACCCTGTGTGCTGCAGAGAACAAAGTGACAGACCCAGCCATGGAAACTCACTAGGGGTGTGAAACTGGTTAAAAAAAGGTGTGGGTGTGGGTGGGTGTTGTGTCATTACAGTCGTGACTGACTCTTTGTGACCCCATGTCCATGGAGTTTTCTTGGCAGGAATACTGGAGTGGTTTGCCAGGTCCTACTCCAGGCACCTACAGCACCTGGTATTCCCTGATGGTCTCCCATCCAAGTACTAACCAGGGCCAACACTGATTAGCTTCCAAAATCCTTAAATAGCCAAGTCACCTTGAAAGCCCTACTATGTTTGCTATGAGTTAGACTTGATTTGATTGCACATAAAAAGAATATCAAAGAGGCAGTATTTGGGGGTGGTTGAAGGAAGAATGGAAATTGTCAAACAAGGATATGTCATGATGAAAGACAAGGAGATGGGGATCATGATCATGGACAGTTTTGGTAGTACTATAAAAAGTTCTTTGTGGTGGAGGCCAGCAGGGCATGAAGGTATTTGAGGAGTGGTTGAATTTTTCAGGCATCAGAGTGTTGGATACAAAAAAAGTAGGTCACTGCAGTATAGAGATGGGCATGAATAAAAAAAAAATGATGTTTCGTTTGTCGTTTGTCGTTTAGAGGGTCCGTTTTGGTTTGTTTCCATTTTTTGTGAATTTTTGCAAAAAAATTGTTTTCATTTTCATTCATTTCGTTACCATTTTGTTACCACTTATTTCAATTTTTTGTGCTTTTTTAGCATTTAAAGCAGTTCACTGAATTACAGTAATGAAAACGAAATGCACAACAACATTTCCGGTGTTTCTGTTCGTTTCGTTTCATTTTGAGACAAAATTTGCTTGTCATTTTGTTGCATAACAAAACAAAAAATGAAAACAGAAACAAAAATTGTTCGTTTCGTGCCCATTTCTAATGCAGCATTGAAAGCAAAGTATTGGCATATCATAAGATAAGATAAGGATGCAATAGATAAGGATGCAAATCCTTACTTAACTATCCATTGTAGACAACAAAATTATTATTATTGCCCAAACAGCAAGATACTTTCTCGTGTTAACAAGAAGATTTTTTGCAAGATTTTGTTTGAGGGGGGTGCAGTTATACAACTTATTCAAATGACAATAGTGAGTGGTTCGTTACTTAGACATTAAAAGTTTAGAAGTATCATGTAGTTTTATGTTTTTATGAACAATCAGGCAGTCTTTGCATTTTGAAGGATATATTGTGTATGTGCTTTGCTTCTCAATGGGAGAAGACACCCATTTTGCACAGAGACAGTTTGTGCAGATTACAGAGATCTTAGAGGGAAAAGCCTCTTTGTCCCAATCTCACAAAAAAGGGAAGCAGCTCATTAGGTTCAAAATTCCTTTTGTTGTGTAAGGACAACCCGAACAACTATGAATGAGCAACACCTAAGAATTTCAGGGAGTTCTAGTTTAACGCTGTTTCAAGAGGAGAATGTTTTGGTGAAATATGTAGGGCTGTCAGTCTAAATTAAGGATGGAAAGAATGTTCAACAACTTTCTTTTTCTTTTCAGTTTAGTCTTAAATTTTCAGGCCATGGGAAATCCCTTACCTCCTGCCAAGAGTAAAAGAAGAAGCCAATTCCCCATCAAAAGCTCTCTGTGATTTGACAATATTTCTGTAATGCTCAGAAACAGAAACAGAGAAACCAAGGAAAGAATAATTTGTTGAGAAGATGCAAACAACCTATTCAATGCTTCAGATTTGTAGAAGCCAACCTAGCTTTGGGGTATATGCCCATGTCAAGCAGTTGTAAGCATTTTGGGGAGACAGATACCTTGGGATACTTCAGATTGATCTGAACATTGTGAGACTATCATTGAGAATACCAGGAAATTTTACCTGTCTCAGCAAGAGGAGAAATATTTTGCAGTTCCTTATTCTCCTATGCAACAATAAACAAGATCTAACAAATTCTTAGGCAGGCCAGAAATTAAAAGATAGAGTAAAGGAAAAGGGCTTGAAGGCCATTAGATTAGAGGATGTATACAAATGGCTATTGAAATTACCAAAGAAAAAGTTGGACCTATTGTTAGAGAAGGATAAAAGACAGCCATAAGATGATGGTGAGGGGGGGAGAGAAACTCCACCAGATGGTGTTTAAGAGTTACAGCCTTACCGCACTTAGGTTTTGAATTGCCTTTTGCTTAAAGTCAAATCACCTTAAAAATCACTTACCGCATTTCCAATCACTTTCCCCATGGAGCCCACTTGGCAACGCCCCCTTTTGGCCACTGTGTCAGTTTTTCTTGCAATGGCCACCAGGGGTGGTGTTTTTTTAACCCAATTTCTAGAATGCTTTTGAAGTGATTGGCTCAAACTGCAGACACCATGCACTGGTTTTTTCCGGGTTTCCCCCTCTGTATGCCTTATCCTGCCATTGGAAAAGCCAAAAAAGAAATCCTCCTGCAGTGTAATAATTTCCACCGACTTCTCTGGTCCTTCTACTTCCTCTTTTGGGTACAATTTTACTTTTTCTAGTCACGGAAGTAGGCTATCAAAATCAATGTGCCACGTTGTAAGTAAGCTAAAGGGAGAACTGGAAAATTAGCTACATTACTTTGAATGGAAGAACAACGGCATGACGTTATTCTAAAAAATAATTTCCAAAATTGAACTAGATAATGGGAAAATGTCAGGCTAAATCGGAACAAAAAGCTGTTTAGCAAAGTGCAGACAGGGAAACTGGTTCTTGAGAAAACGCCCATGTGCGGAATGCTGAATTGCTTCAGTGACCACGTGATTGGGGGAGGGCAAAAGACAATTCAAAACAAAAAGCAGTTGCTGTATGATGTGTGGTAGTGGCCTTAGAGGAACACAACAACAGCAATGAAAGAAGATAGGATGGATATGCACTCAGAACATTTAGGGGGAAAAGAAATATCACAATAGCTGTAAAACTTTCAAGGTACGTTGTTTAAGAAACGGAGAGGCATCCAAGGAGGAAGTCAGTAACAACAGTTAGAGTAATTTAGATAACTAAATTAACATGCTTCAAGAAAGACCATGTGGACTTTCTGAGAGAGTCAACAATTCCCAGCTATTCACTATGTATTTGTCTAATCTTTGCTGTTTTAACAGTTATTGTACCTGATTCATTTTCAAGTCACACCTAGCAGTTCGCGTTGTTACTCCAGAAACAAATGACAGTCCTCGACAAAAAGCCTTAACAACTATAGCGAGAGGGGTGGCTCTATCTCATTGCCAACTGGCCTTAAAGAATAGAGAAGGGAAACTCCCCTTGAGTTGGAAGCTTTGCTCCAGTGGTTGTGAGCTACAATTCACAGGATCCCCTCACTTACCTTCATGGTAATCATGAGATGATAGACTGTGATTGAATGATATCTGATATTCCACCAAGCACTAAGGCTAAGGAGAGATTAGTCCTTATGGTGATTGCTAGTCTTTCACCATTCATCTAGGCTGCCCTTGGCCTCTGGCTATTATTCATTGTTGATCTGAATTGTTACATTTCAGAAATTGGATCATAGACTACATATTTTGCTTTGTATCCTCCTTTCAGTGATGGGTCGGGGAAGCTTTCAAGTGACTTGTTAAAAATGTAGAAATAGAACTCTGCATGCGATTGAAAAAAGTGACTGCAAATTAGTATTTATTTTCCTGTTTCTCTCTCCTCTCTCTTTCCCTCTTTCTGTGGGTATGTATACATACATACATACATACATACATACATACATACATACATACATACATACATACATACATACATACATACATACAGACATACAGACAGACAGACAGACAGACAGACAGACAGACAGATAGATAGACAGATAGATAGATAGATAGATAGATAGATAGATAGATAGATAGATAGA
>JAHTLZ010000178.1:1898818-1909926 GCA_023846285.1 Phrynocephalus versicolor
CCACCACCACCACCACCACCACCACCACCACCGTGGCCAGAGAGGACAAACGGGCCCAGTGGGAGGCATGGCCACTGCTGCTGCTGCAGCCACTACGAGAAAGGAGAGGGCGAGTGGGCCCAGCGGGAAGCCTTCCCGCCACCACCACCTGATCCCAAAGTGTAATGAAGCATTTTGTATGAAATGAAATGAAACTAAATGTGGAGGGACGAAACGGAATGAAATGAACTACCATTTTTCCATTTCGTGCCCATCCCTAGATATGGCTAGTAGAGATGGGCACGACTAAAAAAAAATGATTTTTTGTTTTTCGTTTTTCGTTGAGGGGTCCGTTTCGGTTCGTTTGCATTTTTGTTGGGTTTTTGCAATTTTTTTGTTTTCATTTTCGTTGCGTAACGAAACCGAAAAACAAAAACGGAAACGATTTTTTTTGTTTCGTTAGCATTCTTTTCAGTTCAATGTACTTGCCGCAATGAAAACAAAAAACACAGCAAAGTTTTTCGTTTCGTTTCCATTTTCGTTTTGTTTTTTGGAAAATTTTCGGTTTCATTTTTGTTGCGTAACGAAAACAAAAAATGAAAATGGAAACGAAAATTTCGCTGAGTCGTGCCCATGTCTAATGGCTAGTGAACTTTTCCAGTGACTGTTTATTTTTATAGGTCGTGGTTTTGCATGCCATAGCAATTTCATTTAAATTTAGCTTTAATTTAGTTTGTCCAGGATGTGTCTATTGAGACAGCTTTAGTGAGAATGAAATAATAGTCTGCTTTGCCTTGGATCATTTCTGCATTTAACAAATAGTGTGATTTTGTCAAATGCTATAATTTTCTTCTTGCTGTGTTGGTGTTCTAACTTCTACTCAAATGCTTTTAAATTGAGAAAGCGCATTCACAACTTCTCTCAGTTTTCTGTGCTAATCTTAAGTCAATCTTCTAATTAATTACTCCTGTAAGTGGCCTCGTGCTAGTTCCTTTCCACTGGACTTCATTATCATGATTGTGTTTTAAACCTCCTTCTGCTGTTTCATTATTCTACCTTATCGAGTATCATGACATACATGTTTCTCCTCACCATTTTATCTTTTCATAAAATGTAATGTACAACTATTCTGGTAAATAGAGATAGGAACAAATGCTGGACTTTATAATTTATAATACTGGATTTATAACTCATAAAAATTGCATTGATTTAATCCTGACATTGGAGATGGGCACAAAATGAACAATTTTTCATTTCCGTTTTCGTTGTTTCGTTTTGTTACGTAACAAAACGACAAATGAATTTTGTCTCTGCGTTTCGTTTCCGTTACTGCAATATGAGTGAATTGCTTAAAATCCTAAAAAAAAATCACAAAAAATTGAAATAAATGGTAACGAAATGGTAATGAAATGAATGAAAATGAAAATGATTTTTTTGCAAAAATTAGCAAAAAAATGGAAATGAACCGAAACGGACACTCCAAACGACAAACGACAAACAAAATGCCATATTTTTGATTCATGCCTATCTCTACCTGACATCATATTATACATAAACAATTAAAGTTAATTAGAGGTGAACTATAGAATGTATATTCTATCTACCGAATCATCTACATTAGGGTGTCCCAGGTGTTCTTATACTCCAATTCCAAGAAGCCTTCATCACTTGCTGCACTTATTTCTGGGAGTTGAACTCCAAGAATATCTGGGCTACTTAAGTTTGGAAAGCTTTGGTCTAGATTTCTAATGACCAGCAAATATCATTGCATTCAGTTACAACCTGAATTACTTGGTACACTAACACTTAAGCAATCAGCCAAATTATTGGCATTTCATGGGAATATATTGTTTAATTTCACTTAATTCCACCTGAAAAAGAAACTTTATTTTATTTTACGTTTGATTTGGCAGTCTAAAATTACAAAGGTGGTGGTTCATTTCCATGATGCAGCAAGCAAGCATGTGGCCTGCAGTGAGCAGTGGAAGTCTATGATTTAATAAATATAATCTCATAATTCACTCCAATAATTTGTAGTTAAACAATACTTTACTCTTATTGCGTGCCTCATTGCTGAAGCAATCCTTTAAGTGTTTTATAAGCCTTACTTGTTAAGCCTACAAATAATTGCATATGACTTCATCCACCTCTGAAACATGCTAACTTCCTAAATGAAATATAGAATATGTAATAACGGGGGGGGAGAGAAACAGGCTGACCATTTCTGCCACAGCTCCAAGATTGTGAAACCTAAATACTAAAAATGTAGGTTTATACCAGTAATGGTGAACCTTTTAGAGACCAAGTGCCCAAATTGTGATTCAAAACCCACTAATTTTTCACAAAGTGTCAATACAGCTATTTAACCTGAATACAGATGGCAGTGAAGGGGTGATGTTGGGTGCCTACAGAAAGGGCTCTGAGTGCCACCTTTGGCACCCGTGCCATAGGTTCGCCAGCACTGGTCTATACTAAGGGAATCTGGAGAAGCTATTTCAAATTTGTTTAAAAAATAGATGATTGGATATTTTCAATCAATTTAGTAACTTTTCTTTTACAGTTAAATCAATTAAAAGCAACTATTTGCAGCCTGTATTAACACTGGTTCAGTCAATAAGTCCCAGACACCAAGTTCCTAAAGAACAGGGTTCTACTTTAGAACAGATATCTCTTTTGGCTAACTGAATAACTCATCCTATTATCCTGACAATCCTCTATGACTGGAGATTTCAGGACTATATTGTGATGTTGGTCAGATACAGCAGGCCAATGGGTGCTGAAGTGGTTTGGAATAAAGACCTATTAATAATACAGAAGCATTGACAATGAAGACATTGAAATAGTCAGAGATTTTGTATCTTGGTTCAATCACCAATCCAAATGGAGACTGTAGCTAATAAATCAGAATACTGGAAGGACAGCAATGAAGGAACTAGAAAGATAATGAAGTGTAAGGATTTGTCACTGGGGACCAAGACCAAGGTGATCCATACTAACATATTTCCATTCACCATGTATGAGTGCGACAGTTGTACAGTGAAAAAAGTTAACAGGGGAGAAAAATGATTCATTCAAAAATGATTCATTCAAAAAGGACTGCCCCATCTCTGATGTCTTTCCAGAAACAGGCAAAGACATTTTTCTTCATGCAAGCTTTCCTTGAATGATGACTACCTGTTATGTGTCTTTTGTATGAATCTATTTGATCACATAGATTTTGTGTTTATAACCACTTATAATGTGTGATTGCATTGACACTATGTTTTCAATGTTAGTTTCCATCACTCATAACTTTTGCATGGAATTTTGCTCTTTTTAACTGCTCAGTGTTCACATTCTCTTGTAGCTTTAATGTGATGTTGTCTTTTAATGCTGTATGATGTCCCTCTATTCTCTGTTCTCAATACTTGAACATGTCTTAATTGTACTGTATCCCTCATTAGTAGTGATGTATGGAAGTGAGAGCTGGACTATAAAGAAGGCTGATCGCCGCAGAATCGATGCTTTTGAGCTGTGGTGCTGGAGAGGAGTCTTGGGAGTCCCCTGGACTGCAAGGAGATCAAACCTATACATCCTGAAAGAAATCAACCTTGAATGTTCACTGGAAGGACAGATTTTGAAGCTGAGGCTCCGGTACTTTGGCCACCTCATAAGAAGAGAGGAGTCCTTGCAAAAGTCCCTGATGTTGGGAAAGATTGAAGGCAAAAGGAAAAGAGGACAGCAGAGAATGAGATGGTTGGATGGTGTCATCAATACAAACAATATGGATTTGACCAAACTCTGGGAGGCAGTAGAAGATAGGAAGGCCTGGTGAGCTCTGGTCCATGGGGTCATGAAGAGTCGGACACGACTGAACGACTGAACAACAACATAAAAGGTGATGAGGCAAGGTCCCAACTCCGCCTTGCTCTCAAACCACTGGGGTGTGCCTCTGCATCACCCCAATTCAGTTCACCTCCTCTAGGCTGAAGTGTGCCAGGAGGCTGAGGTGAAGATGAAAGTGAGAGTGAAACCGCCTCAAGGCTCTGCAGGACAGCTCCGTCCTGCTCCCAGCCAATGCACACCATAAGAGGCGGGCGGCACTGTATTATCAAGTCTTGCTCCACCTTTCCCTTGTTAGCCTCATAGCTTACCCTTCTGTGTTCATCCCACCAGGGCAGGCAGGCAAATGGTTCTGGCCTATATCCACAGTCAGGATGGATCCTTGTCAGTTTGGACTCTCTTATTTTTTTTCTCTCTTCCTCTTTCCTCCTTCTTACAATTCATCCATCAGACTCCTCTTCACTCACCCCAGGGATGTATGTATTCCAGGTTTATTCCTCTGCTGTGCTCTGTTAGGATTCAGCAAACAGAAAAGATACCTGTTACTTAGTTGCACAGACTTCTAAAAATCAGAGGCACCAGATAGCTTGTTGCCATATTTTTCTTACAATCAGACAGTCTTCTTGCGTTTACTCTTTGTGTGTTTGTGTGCGTGTGTGTGTGTGTGTGTGTGTGCGTGTGCGTGCGTGTGTGCTTTTCTTCTCAATGAAAAAGGGTGCCAGTTTTGTTCAGAAACAGTCTGCCCAAATTAGAGAAGCCAGGAAAACATGCACAAAGCCCACACCAAAAACAAATATTTGGAAGTGAGGGATCTTACGGGGCTTTTGAAGTCTCTCATAATCTGTAGGGTCTCTTTCCGCTCTGCAGTTCTAAGGAAATAAGGGTTATTCAATCAAGGTTGTCAAAACTGACAAATAACGTAGTGAGTATTCTTTGTACCTCTAAAATTCCACAGCTATTTCATAGAATATGTGCAGGGGTTAGCAAGAAGATAAGAGAAGGCAAAAATGATTATATATTATGATAACAATCCCTATCCTTTTGGTATTAAGATATCCTTTTTCTTCTTCTTCTTTTGCACAGTTGCTTTCAGTAGATAACAAGGAAAACATTTCTACTGTATAGGCAGATATCTAAAATTCAATTTCCTATATATTTTGTTGTTTAAAATACTTGTTTTGGGCTACAGGTCTGGTAAGGCTTTATTAGTGTAGTTAATGACATTTTTGTTCACTAAGAGACAAATATATACAAAAATACTGTTTCAGATACCTATTTAAATTATATAGACTAGGAAGATTTGTTATCCCCCTCCCTTCTTATTTTCTTCTTGTTTTGGAGAACAGTATTTCATTGCACAAATCTTTCACTCTAATGTTAATTCGGGGGGCAAATTCATTTTAAAAACCCAAACAAACACAGCCAATGTGTTAGTTTTCTGAAGACCTTTTTAGCATGAAATCTTTGTGTGCTACATGAAAGATTCATGAAGAAAGAGAAGAAGGTGACTTACACAGATGTATGTCAGTATGTGAAATGAATCACAATGAGTGTATACTTGAAAGCTGTTCAGGTTTCCATTGCATTCTTCCGTTCTTCATTTTAGAAACATCCTAGCTATGATTTAGCTTTTAAAGTAGACTTGATAATGAAACACTTGTCATTTGCAAACAGCATCAAGTTGAGCCAATGGTCTTAATGCATGGGTATACAAAAAGTCCACTTTTTTGGACACCATTAATCTTTTCAAAACTTCGATACCCCTTTGAAGTTTTGGTTGAATTGCTTACTGATTTCTAATGCATTGAGTCCAAATTTACCCCATTTAAACTAGAGCTACTGATACCATGATAATTATTATGGTCATGATTTCCATTCTGTTCCTTTCAGTGTATCTAAACTATATATACAGTAGGATTACATCTGTATTCCATCCTATGGATTTTGTTTCCCTATTACAATGTTGGCGAACCTATGGCACGGGTGCCAAATGTGACACTCGGAGCCCTGTCTGTGCGCACCCGACATCGCCCCTTCACATCCACCTGTATTCAGGTTAAATTGCTATATTGGCATTTTGCGCAAAATTAGCAGGTTTTGAAATGCAGTTTGGGCAGTCCGTCTCTAAAAGGTTCGCCATACCTGCTCTATAATATAATTAAAGAGAAAAATATCAGGAAAATCATTCAAGACATTTCATTTGCTTTACTGAAATGGTGTGAATTTTTAAAGGTTTTTTTTTTCTTAGACATTTTCTTTTTTCTTTAGCAAAACTCCTTCATGTCATCTTCCAGTTATGGTTTCAGTTAAAATTTCATTGACAGCTTAAATTAGATATAATATGTTACATGAATTCAGGAATTCAGAGGAGACAAGCATTGCAACATTATTTTCACTAAAATAAAATCTGTGTCTTTAGCTTTCAAACAGGCCATCATTTAATTATTTAGTAAATATGAAAACCTGAAGACATTCCTAAGACAATCAGGAGCTACTTGTCTTCTTTAGACAGAGTCAGAATACAACCAGCACTCTTTCATTCTGTTTCTGCCACCTGCACAAAATGTCTAGTGTGTGTTTCTTTGGACATGCAAAGAATGTTACAAAACATGGGCAGTAAACAGAGGACTGGCTGAGTGATTTTAAAAACTATATATAAACAAAGCATCAAATTCATGCAACAATTTTCTTTTGTTGTACAAGATGGGATAATTGTGAGAACTCTTGAAACTAAAAATAAAATGTCTCAGCATATCACAGGGTAGAAGGGAATTGCAGTTCTCATTTTTGTATGCAGGATGTACCTCCATAATAGGGACTCAAATGCCCAATATGAAACCCAACTCTAGATTGGTAGGTTTGTCTTCTCTCCCTGCCATACTCCAGCATTCAAATTTCTGCAGCTCTGAATAAATTGTGACTAAAAATGCACAGAAATGAAATTCAGTAATTTTTGCCCTCTGGTATATGCAAATAACTTGTCCTTCCTGAACACTCTTTACCACCCCGTTCTGAAAGGAGCAGTATGTTTTGCACACATAAAATTCATCGCCATCTTGCAAAATTTGTCACCATTCCATAAATTACCACTGCTGACTAAATACATGTCCTTCTGCTTTCAGAATTATACTGTTAATGTATCTATAAAAAGAAGAAAATGGCCTTAAATTTCATTTGACCCATAAAACAATCTGAGATGGCTGAAAATGTTCTGGGATTTTGCCGAATAGGCTTTGGGAGTAGGTGGAGACCCCATGAATTTGTTGGTACCTTGATTTGACAGCAAGCCACAAGAATGTTGATTAAAATGTGGTTTGATTACAAAACAGAATGAGGAGCTTGATGAAAACTCTTCTGCTTGACATGATGAAATAAGAGGTTGGCAGCAGGTAGAGGCCAAAAAGATTAAAATGTGCAACATGGCAGGTAATATATGTGACATATAAAAATGAGTGCAACTCATTGATGCATTGTAGTTGTATGTGCACTTATATAAACTTGTTATAAAAATGAAACCAATTTTTTCACTGATTTGCTCAATCTCTAGTCTTTCTTGCTTCCCCCCTTTCTTTTGATAGTTCAGGGAAATGAATATATCCCATAAGACATGAACAATCCAAAACCAGTTTATTCTCTCCTATTAGATCCATTTAAAAACATTGGCTTAATTTATTATTATTATTTTAATTGTAAAAGTTTTGCTGTATTCTATTCTTTATCAACCAAAAGGCTATATAAACACATGTATATATTTATATAATTAATTTGGATTGGGTATATGGGTCCTGGGGTCTTCTTAAAACATGGAATAACTGTCCCTATTTCTGCTAGAGAGATTATTGTCTGGATTTTGCAGGCTAAACAAGTACATTTCTAAATACTTGTTCTCTCTTTAATTTCTATGTGTGTATGTTCACAACCATCAATAAAATTGTCTTGCAAACATTAATCTCAAACAACTCTTTCAGAAAGGAAGGAGTTAAAGAGTTCTCATGCTAGCTAACAGCTGGGTCCTGATCAACAGGTTTAAAATTTTTGATTGCCCCAGAAATGGAGCCAATTTCCCATTGAAAACAAGTCCAATTAAAGTCAGCTAAGATAGGCTGGGTTGGGGAGAGAAAGAAATCTAGCATTATTTTGCGAAGACCCAGAAGGATAAAAGAAAGAGACAGAAATGTGGTTACTTCACATCCTTCTTTGTTCTGCGACTAGTTTTGTGCCATGAGAGCATTGGTCACGATCACATGGTTTTGTCCCTGTTTCAGTGATCCCATGGTCATGATAACCTGTCTCGTGACAAGTGTTACATTACGGTCTTGTACCGTGACAAACACTAAATTTGTCTAGCTTCCTTTTTCCTTTTTTTTTTTTGGGGGGGGGGGCTTAAAATTCTTTTTTGATATTTCACTTCTGAAAAGTAAAAACCAAAAACCAAAAACCCAGACACAGTTTTTTGAGAGAAATGAATGTTTTGTTGTGTTACAGTCATTACTACATGGAGTCTTTTTCTTGGAACAGAAAGCAGGAACAAAAAGTGACAAGGGAAAAAAACCTACCCAGCACCAGGTACAGGACTGTCGTGCTTAGCACCCATTCTGGGGGCATGGTCGAGACAAATTTCAGTAGTTGTGCAACGGACGTGAAGTAACTTTTTTTGTACCACTCCTAAGTGCAACAGTAACAGAGACAAAATGGAAAGTGACTGATGTATACTCATAGCCTTCATGAAGCCTTACCAGCCACCAAACTGGGAAAGTAAGAGCACCCCCCTTGCTCTAGAACTGCACCCTTTCAGAGGGCTGCCACTATATGATTCTCTTTAAATGAAACCTCCCCCTCCAATTTAGTTTTGACTGTGAGATTTCTTAATCATTCTACACACAGACACACAGGCACACAGACACACAGACACACAGACACACAATCTTTGCCTTTGCCAGTGCCACTGTTCTTCCTGGAAAGACTGTCCGATGTGTGTTTAGTGTAAGACGAAACAGCTAATTCTTCCATTTGAAAAGCCTTTTTGAAGGATGAATATTTCAGACCACACAGCCTAGATTTGTTCTAAATAAAGAAAACTAGGCAGTGGCGGTGGGGCGGGGGGGACAATTCTCTTTCAAAATAAGTAAGATTGGTCTTTTCAGTTTATGACAGCTACTTTAAATCTTGGGTAGGTGAGTGTTTCCTCTTTCTAAACAGAGAAGATAAAACTGTGTGAATTCCACTGCCCTGATGGAACACTTCT
Organism: Phrynocephalus versicolor; assembly: GCA_023846285.1. Taxonomy (NCBI): domain Eukaryota; kingdom Metazoa; phylum Chordata; class Lepidosauria; order Squamata; family Agamidae; genus Phrynocephalus; species Phrynocephalus versicolor. The sequence goes on from JAHTLZ010000178.1 coordinate 1,907,865, forward strand.
AGAACATAGGCTTCAGACTTGTAGAGTGAAGTGAATAGTTGTTTATTAACTATTGGGAAGGCAAGACAGAACCAGCAGAAATATAAACAACCTTGTCTCAGGCCATTTGTCCATCAGAGGTTTTTGAATTCCTAACCCAGACTCTCCAGTGCCTTAGTGTCTACCAGATATCTCCACTGGGGCTGACATCTGCAGGAACCCAAGCATCACCCCCTAGCCAAGAAGTCCCTTGGGTGAATTATGAAATGCTTGTCAGCAATAGTCTGCTTTTAGTTCGGTCTTAACAAACCTGGTATACTTGTGTCAACTTCAGTGAAAAGCTAGGCTTCTGTGATTTGCCCTGTAAGGTTGGCTTTAGGTTGGCTGTAAGGGAGATCATACAGAGTGCCCCCAAATGGGATCTGACATATACAGTGGACCCTCATACAACAAACAATTTGTATAACATAAAATCTGCACAACATAAAAAATTCCAGAGATAGGGAAAATTTGCTTAACAAAATCACCCAAGGGACAAATCAGTACAACATAAAAATGGTCGTGATTAGGGATTACTCCATTTTCAATGCATTCTTATGGGAAATTTGTAAAAAAGGAAAATTTGGTTAACATAATTTCATTTGGAATAAATTAATTCCTTTATACAAAGTACCACTGTATTATCTTGCAGGATTTGCTACTGGAAATTAGTAGGAATACATTTGCTCACCCTTTTGTTAGAAAATGTTACCATTGTTATTGGTTCTGACGCCTTCCAGATATGTAACATTTGAAATGAATTCGTTCTTTGTTCCTTTCTGCTTTCTTCATCGCCTCGTTTCCCAAAGTCTATTTCTTGACAGGAGTACTCAGCCCTTGCAAAATGTTACACAGCAAATGGCAGAAATGAGCTCATGTGTAAACCATATGTTGATACAATACGCTTAAACTATAAATCAAAGCCTATAGACAAAACCATATTAATTTGCTACATTGTTAATTAACAGCATTCTCTGATCCACAGAAACCTCCACTCTCCTAATTAGCTTGGAGCAATTATCACTAAATTGCAAGGAAATTATATTTTTAATAAAGTGGTACAGCAGAGAGAAGAACATTAATTCACACTCCTTGAAGTTTCCTGCAATGCAAATCTTTGACAAAATAAATGGCAAGAAATCCAACAATAACAAAACAATTTGAGGTGCTTGGAGATCAGAAACTGCACGTGACTTTTGGTATATTTATGTGTGGATTAGTGCCATAAAGTGGGCATCAAGTTACAGTGGTACCTCAACATACGAATTTAATCATTTGCAAATGCATGCTCTTAAATTGCACTACTCTTAACTCGGGGTACCTATCTAAAACTTTGAAAAAAAAAGTTAAAAAATAAAAAAATAAAAACATATTGTAAGTCGAGCAGACCATATCTAAAATTTGTAAGGTGGAAGTTAAAACACCAAGAGTTTTCTGCTCTTAAGTCGAATTGTTCTTAAGTCGAGCTGCTCTTAAGTTGGTGTACTGCTGTATAGCAACCCTAATAGGGCTTTCAAAGTAAGTGAGATATTTAAGGAGTAGTTTTACTAACTCACTCCCTCGGTGAGTTTCCATGGCTTGCTGAGGATTTGAACCCCTGTTCTCCAGAGTCCAATTCAATCACTCTGTCTACTACACCAAACTGGCAATCCATCGGCATCAGAGGAATCTTTTGGCATATAAAAATTAAACATAATATTCACTGGTCACTGCAAGCAAAATGATTCAATTTTGGTATTCATGACATAACTCTTATTTTACAATGTGGGAGCACAGTGTACAGTTGTGGAGCACCCCAGACAAATAGAGAGCTTGCAGTTAATTAAATGTATTAAACTGAAGAGTCCCTGCCTTGATTTTGAATGGCACACAATTAGAGATGAGCACGAACCAGCAAAATGGTGGTTTGTCTTGGTTTATGGTTTATGGAAGTCTGTGAACCATGAAGCATGAATGTACAGATTCTTCCTGATTGAACCATAAATTGGTGGCTATCTTAAATAAATAAATAAATAAATAAATAAATAAATAAATAAATAAATAA
>JAHTLZ010000178.1:1928177-1943867 GCA_023846285.1 Phrynocephalus versicolor
GGATTAGTTTGGTGATGGTGTTTTTTTGGAATCCGTTCGCAATTAAATCTACAAAAAACCCGACGCCTCCTTAGGACATACCATCTACCAGAAAAAAACACATACAAACCGCTACTTAAATGCACAATCACACCACCACCCTGCACAGATCAACTCCGTAGCAAAAACCCTCATCTCCAGAACCAAATGCCTCGCTGACAAAGACCACCTAAAAACTGAATTACACACTCTCTCGAATGTTTTAATTGCGAACCTCAAATACACCAAGGTTTGATCAAAAGCAGGTGGGTAAACATTCAGGCAGAGCTTTTGAATGACTGGCGTCTTTAATTAGATAAATAAAGCTTGTAGAATTAGAGAAGTTGTTGTAGACTGGAATTATTACAAGACTGAAAATACTTTTATCTTGATACCTAGACAAATTTTGATATATTTGTGTTTCTTTGGTTTTATTCTGGAGTTAATCCTTTATTGACATACATGCCAACTGCAATGAGCACCTGGAGGTCTATAACATTTTCCAGGATTCTTAAGGGCAGATTCAGGTATCAGTTGAACTAACTTGACAACTACAGAGATCTGGAGCTCACACTTCTGACTGTATCTCAAAACAACATGCAATCATTCATGAAACTGCACATGATGTCCACATCAAGTCTGGTGCACATCAAAGAATGGACAGGAAGGCAGCTGATATTGAAGGGCAACTCATTCCAAGCCTCAAAATATAGAGCTGCCCAGCTGTAACATCTGTAATCAGGTATATCCAATAATTATCATATATTCTTAAACATAGAGGCCTCTTATAGCTTTCTTAGTTGGGCTCCATTGATTCCTCAGTTAACAGCTCTTGGGTATACCCATCTGCTTTGTGCTGTGTGAGCACTAAAGGTCAAAGGCTAGCTATATTTTTTGTTAGAGCAAGGGTAGTCTTCCCTAGCCATACTGAATTTGGGGAATAGCTGTATCTACTCTAATTTCAAAACCATTCCTCCCTTCATGAGGTTGGAGAAGATTAGGTTTTATTAATGAAGAATGCTTTTGACTTCCTGAGCTGTTTGCACAGCTACAAATGCAAAACTATATTCTACACAAGGCGGTATTTATGTAGAAAAACCTAAAGAATACAGTTGTAGTTTTGCAAGAGTAACCATGTTAGCCTGTGTGAGAATTCCAGGCAAAATTCAAAGAAACAAAACAAAACAAAAGACTAAAAATAGTCAAAAGGTAAAGGGCAAATAACAAAGAAAAGCCCAGAGAGTAACTGTTGTGTAGGAAAAAAAAATCTATTCTTCTGATGGAACCCCAAATAAACCATGTAAAGTCAGAAACCTAAGCGTAAAAGCAAAAGCATGACTTGGACTTTGTAGGACTGGGTAGAGTCATAAGTTTTTTGAGACATTCTGGTATAGAACCAGACTCAGAAGAACAGAGATCCAAATGCTATTGCAGAATGTGGAATTAATAGCGGAGTTCTTTAAATCCTAAATCAGGAATTTAGAGCCATGTTTTCTTGTGTGGGTTCTAACAATCTCTGTGTCAGTCTGCTTCTCTGCTTCTCTCCTATCAGAGACATGCCTTTAAGTATTGTGCGTGCGTGCGTGCGTGTGTGCGTGCATGTGTGTGTGTGTGTGTGTGTCTGTGTGTCTGTGTGTCTGTGTGTCTGTGTGTTTGTGTGTGTGCGTGTTAAATCAATAAACAACCTAACACAGCAGTCCCTGTGAAGTGTTGTTTTTTGAATTTGTCAGCAGGTTTTATTTTCAAGATAAATTTCCTCTCCTGGATGTGCTGCTTGAAATTAAACATGCCAAAGGAGAAACAAAAACAGCTTCACGATGTGCACACCGCATTGGTGCTTCTCACTTACTCGAAATGTGTCAGAACTGAAATGGTGTGTTGTGTATAGAGCAAGCTGAGCAAAATTAAGTGTATTTGGTTCAACACCTCACATAATATGGTTTGAGGTAGTGCGAACCAGAAATATCAAAGGGGTTGCTGATGGTGATCACAATCTATGGATGGGGACTCATAGGTTAAGCATGCCACAGATCTTGTCAGATTCCAAACACAATCATGCCCAGATATGCCTTCAGATCGATGAAGCTGACTCACCAGCTTCCACCAACAAGGTTGACTTTGGTGTCACCAAGTGCTAACAGTTCAATCGATCACTGTGATGGGAGGCAGTATTGGCTTTTGGTGACAGCAGAATGAGAAATGGGATAGCGCAACAGAACCTCTGGAATTTAACAGATCAGCACCACAAGTTCATTCATGGGGAAAGTGATGAACGTATTTTTCTAAATAAGGACACAATTGATCTATGAAAACCTTATTAAAACAGTCTTTTTATTAACTTCAGCATAAATTTTCTAATCCACCTGTCCAGAAAGTTTGCTGGAAATGAGGGAGACAGCAGGAACAAATCATGTTGGTGGTTATGAATGTGTGAAATGAAGGAGACATGGAAGACAGACAAACATTCTTAAGCCATTTTTTTTCCTGAAATGATTTAGAAAAGGAGAGGAAACCCTGCCCTTAGATGGATTAGGCTGTCTAAAACTTGCACCTTTTGCATGGCATGGGTCAAGCTGCTGGATGGAAGGCCAGTGTAGTCTATAACTAGGACTCATGTAAAGAAATTGCAAATCAAACAGTAGAAAAATCAAAGGCTTATGTGTAAATAAGACAGAGGGGGCTTACCTCTAGGTGGTTTCATTTACACTTGGCACTTATCCATGGTAAATGTCATTCTGTTGGTTTCAGCCCAGTGCTCCAACCTATCAAGATCATTTTGAATGTTGTCGCTGTCTTTTAGAGTATTAGCTATTCCACCCCACTTTGTATAATTTGCAAATTTGACAAGCATTCCCTGCCCTCCCTTGTCGGAGTCATTAATTACTCTGGTTTTTCTTCAGATCGCATCAATCTTTCACCTTTTACTAAAGATGCCATTGGAGAGGAACATTTATGAATTTGAATCCTGTACAGCAGCTAAAGCTATGCTCACAACCTGGGGTTCAATCCCAGGTAGCTGGCTCATGGTTGACTCAGACTTCCATCCTTCAGAGGTCATGCGGGGTGCAATGTTTAGCCTGCAAAATTCAGTTCAGGTCCCAGCAGATTTCAAATTGTGTTGCCAGATTTTGCACTGCTGCAGTAGTTGTACGTAGGCTTATGACTGCCAGTAATTCTAGCTCCTGATCACTATATGGAGTGTGGTCTCCACTTTGGGGTTTGATGTTGGCTTGATCTTCGATATATTATATTATCTACCCTTCTGATATTGACTATTTTTATAACACTCCTGTTTGTATTTAGTGGCTTTTATCAAAAGTTTTACAATGTTTTTAAAATGTTTTAAAATGTTTTATTCTGGCAAATTAAATGTTTTATTCTGGCAAATTGTTTTATTGTGGCAAATTGATATTTGGTATTTCTTGACTTGGTTAACAACCATAAATAAAGATTCAAATTCAAATTCAAATTCAATTTTAAACTGCCCAGAGAAGTGCTATGGGGTGGTATATAAGCAGAATAATTTAATAAAAATGGTGAAGAACACCTCACCCAGGACTGAGCCTTGGGGTGCTCTGCTTGTTACCTCCCCCCATGTAGAGAAGGAGCCATTAATTGTCACTCTCTGAGTGCAATTCTCTAAGTAGTTGTGTATCCACCTTACATTTGATTTATCCAGCCAATACATAGTTAGTTTGCTAATCAGGATATTATGGGAACATTGTCAAAAGCTTTGCTGAGCTCAAGATATACTATATTATATCTATAACATTCCTTCTATATACAAGGGAAGCTACATGATCAAAAAATGTGACCAGATGGTTCTGGCACGATTCGTTCTTGACACATCTGTGCTGGATTCTAGTTATTGCATTGTTTTCTAGGTGCTTGCCTAGTGGCTGTTTTTTTTATATATCATACTGTGGAACCAATTATTATGTTTTCTGGAATTGTTGTATGCTATACCTTGTTAACTGCCCTGAGTTCCCATCTTGGAAAATCCTGTTGTAAATAAATAAATAAATAAATAAATAAATAAATAAATAAATAAATAAATAAATAAATAATAGGGTAGTATATACAGTAAATGACAGATATAAAAATGTAAATAAAATCTTTGGTGCACATAAGTAGCCAGCAGAAAATTGGAATATGGTCTTCCTTTTCAGGATCCAGCTTGAATATCAGGCATTTCTTACATCATTTAAGGTAAAGCATTGCTTGCATGGGAATTAAAAGCAATGGTCAACCTCACTCCTGTCTTGAGCACTGGAACTGATATTGAATGTTTTCCAGTCTGTGAACCATTGCTTTGATTTTTGCATTTCTTGGTATAGTCTTATTAGCATATGCCTTGCTAACAGTCAAATTATATGTAGTGGATCCCAAAAGAACTTCAGTTCCTGCAATGACCTAGGCCTCCCAGGAAGCACTGGAGCAGTTTTCTCTTTGTAAAAGTAGGCCTGGGACAGCTTGGAAGATTTATTTATTTATTTATTTTTGAGTATTTTTTATCCCACCTTTCTCCTTGGAAAAGGAACCAGTAGGTAGCCCATCATTCAAGGAAAGCTTGCCTGAAGAGAAAGGTCATTACCTGTTTCTGAAAGATATGTTCTCTTCCAGATGAATGAATCATAGGTGTTTGCAGATTTCTGTACATTTGCGCCTCTTATAAGGAATTCTTAAGGAATTTTGGCTGAAGTCCCAAAAAACTTCAAAAATAAATGGCCACCCCAGTCTCCACTTTGACCGATCTATGTTTGCTGACCCTGCTTGTAGTCTAAACTGAGTCCAGTCTTCTGATGCTATTTCTCTCAGCTCCCAGGACATATTCAAACTACCTAACCATGGTGTGCATTCAGGGAGGATGCTAGCTTTCAGAATTTTTAGAAATAAATATATGCTTAAGGATATTGCTGATGTTTGGGGGGGGGAGATAGAAGAATAGAATAGAGTGCAGATGGAATTACTTACAAAGCTGAAGGGATAGATCTCTGTTTCCTCATTTGTGACATGTCTGGTCTCAACAGGAAAAGCCATGCATTTAACATGAAGAGAAGGAGTCTTCATCCAAAATTTCATCTCAGTGCACTAGGTGTTTTAATTCTGGACTAGAGATGGGCATGGGTTAAAAAACAAAAATCACTAATTTGTCAATTCATATTCATACCGCAACAAATTCAAATCGATTGTTTTTTAGCTGTTTGATTTGTTGATTCTTTGGGCAATAAAATGGCCCAAAAGGATGTATAACTCAGATATCTGAAACCCAATCTGCACCAAACTTGGAGACATTGTAGATGAGAGCCATAGGTGGCTTACCTGAAAATTTGGTATCTCAAGGTCTTATGGTTCACTTTCCTGGGGAACCCTCTTTGGGGGTACATACCTCAGACATCCAAAACCCAAACTTCACAAACTTGGATGGATTGTACAGTAAATCTCCCTGATAATATGGTGTCTCTAGATATCTTGGAGGCTATTTTGTAGGGGTTTAAAGTTAAATTGATTTCTCAAAAAATTCATTTTTTGTAATTCGTTGACCTTGATGAATCATGAATCAAAATGAGTCACAATTTTTCTGATTTGTTCCTCATCTCTATTCTGGGCAGTGCTCTTGTATTAATTGGGGGAACAAATGGATATACTGAACAAGTCTAGTCAAACGTTGTGGGTGGTAGACATTTGAACAGCCCAGAGATAAAATAAGAACTAATAAACCAATGCAAGATTTATTAACACAATTAACATAGTAACATTTATTAATACAATAAATGTAACACACTCTAGAGTATGTCAAAACAAACATTATTTTTTATTATTGGAAGCTGTTAATGCTAATGCTCTTGTGGAAAACACTATCTCTGCAATTTGTTTGATGCTCAATAAGAGTAGTATGATTGATTTCTGGGCTGAAATGTTGGGGGAAATTGTGATTGAATTTGTAACATGATAGGAGACAAGCTACAGATTTGTTTTATTTTGTTTAGGGTATAAAATAAACAAAATTTTTAAAAGAGTAGATTTATTGATTTCAATGAGCCTGTTATAGGTTGGGAAACTCTGGCAGGGCCAGGGGCCAGTTTTCTGTCCCTGGGGTCATTAGGTCACCAAAAATGTTACAAAATAGGAACACAGAGACTGGAAGAGACTAAGCACCTGCTTCCAGGTTTTAAGAATCTGAAGACACACCTCCACTTTAGAACAGTGTGCACCCAATTCAAAAGGTGAACCATAACACATACTGGGGGACACCCCGGGAGCTGAAATTCACCATTTGAAAGGAACTGGAGAAATGAGGTGTTCAGGAAGGGCTGGGGCCACAAACAAATCCTGAAGACCACATTATTTCACCCATCCATGGTATTACAAATATTGCTGTCTCATCCAAACTGTGATCACCGCCCAGAGTAGCCTATGAGCTAGATTGTGCAGTATATAAATCTAGCAAATAAACAAATCACTATGTGGATTGTGGTGGTTTGAGAGAGGAGTAAGGGAAGCCACTCATGTGAGCATTGAAACCCCCTCCCTCAACAGAGGTGGTGGCCTCAGGCATAGTCTATCTGCTACTTATCAGGGTGTGCTTTCCAAAGTACCCAGACAAATCAAAAAGCCTTCACCACCAAGGCTATAGCTAACAACTAGAGATGGGCACGACTCAAACAAATTGTTTTTCGTTTTTCGTTTGGTCGTTTAGGGGTCCGTTTCGGTTCGTTTTCATTTTCGTTGGGTTTTTCTGCAAATTTTTCGTTTTTGTTTAGTTACCTAACAAAAATGAAAAATGAAAATGAAAACAAAAAAATTCTGTTTCGTTAGCATTCTTTTCCGTTCAATGTTTGCCGTAACGAAAACGAAAAACACAGCAAAATTTTTCGTTTCGTTTCTGTTTCCGTTTTGTTTTTTGAAAAATTTTCATTTTCGTTTCATTACCTAACGAAAAAGAAAAAATTAAAACGGAAACGGAAATTTCCCTGAGTCATGCCCATCTCTACTAATGACCCATTCTTTATAGGTTTCTGCACCTTAGGCCATTGTTCACCTTAAGGCTATGGATACTATTTTCTCCCTAACAAGCCTATTGTTCATCTTATGAGCCTAATCCAGACCAGGGTGATAAGAGGTCAAAACTGACTGACTATAAGATGGAGGACTCACACTAGCTGTATTCAGACTGATGAAAATGTTTGGATGAGCAGCGAAACGTTTCTATCTCTCAAAAAAAGAAGTCCAGTACTCCTTGGCCTAGAACCAGTGACAGCTTGGACTTGGATGACATCAGCTTCTACAGGCCTGGGTTATCTCCATGCCAGGAAGCTGTGCTGCAGCAAAACTTGGTGAGGAACCCAGAAATATAGATCCAATAAAATTAAATGACATATTTTTATTCCTTACTGTTGTGTATTGATCTGTATTCCTATTATCCGTACTTGCGTTTGTTGAAGTAACTGCCTTCCTGTTCCAAAGGGAACAGGCCTACTGGTTTATTCAAGTTCCTGCATTTGGATCCTCAATCCTATTGGTCTCTGCCAAAAGGCAGCTTTGTGATTGGTTGTAATTGTTCCCTCCAAAATGTATCTTTTCCTAGCCAGTCCTGGCTCCTATAAATGTAGATCCCTCTCCCCAGTCCCCAGTCTTGTTCTCTCCCTGAATAAAGAGCTGTTACACTAGAAGCTGTCTCCAGCCTGCTATGTCTAAGAGCTGAAATCACTGCTGAAATCACTAACCCCCACGTCACACTTACTATTACATCTATTCCAAACATGTCCCCTCCCCACACAACTGGGACTTTACAGTAATGTCTCTAGGATTCCCATATCAAAAATATAAGCAGCATTACCAGTGAGAAAAAAAGATGTAGTTTTTTTTTTCATTTGCCTTAATTATCTGAACATGATTTTTGACATAAAAAAAAGCACATGTTTTATTTTATTTTTGAAGTTTTCAATTTTGACCTGCTATATAAATAACTATATGAAAGTGCTCTGGGGTATGAATTACAATGTAGTAAGTCATATCTAATATTTCCAAAGGGCTCTGGTTTCAGCCCCATAGCTAATAAAACTGTGCGCCAATATAAATTATTAACATTGTAATTCATACCTTGTTGTATCTTATTAATTAAAGAGTAATACGAAGGAAATAAGATAGGCTACATGACATATTTATATAGCTACAGGGCTACATTTGCACAATCCACAGGTTTGGAATCAAAGTTTATTTTTTTCTCATCAAACACAGGTGACAAGGAGGAAAGCCTAATTAGTTCACTGTAAGTAGAGTATGCGAGTGTCAAACAATGTTATTTAATCCTTTGTAAGCAAGAACTCTTTGGGGGATAGCTTAGTGAGTTAGGTAGAGCCAGAAGATGGGTGTTTTGCTTCAGAAGTGGGTCTGGTTCCAAAAAATGGCAGCACAGCTGCGGTTCAGAACTGGGATCCAACCTCTGGAATGAAATCAGCCACTGAAGTACCTTCATTTGGGTTGTGTGGGTGAAACTCCAATCAAGAAGAAGCCTCTGACATGTCATCTTTCCTTTTTCCCGGTGCTGGCCAATCAGGAGCTATGCAAGGACATGCACCATCCTGCCTTCTTGTCTGATTGGGTCTGGTTCCTGATTGGCATTTTGCCCACGTGACATAAACGAAGGTAAGGCAGTGGCTGATATCGTTCCGGAGGCTGGATCCCACTTCTGATTGTTCTGAACTGCAGCTGTGCTGTCGTGTTTCATTTTTAGAACTGCACCCCTTCTGAAATGAAACACCCATCTCTAGTTGGGAGTTCAATTTCCCACTGTGCCTCCTAAATGTAGAGCCATCCTGTGTGGCCTTGGGCCAGAGGCACAATTCTTGGAAAACTCGAGAAGGGAATGGAAAGTAACTTGGTGGTGCATTTTAAAAAAGAATTAAAAATTGTGTGTGTGTGTGTGTGTGTGTGCATGCATGAGCGTGCGCATTAAATGGAGATCTGTAGGTGGATGCTTCAATAATAATATTTGGATTCTTCACTGAAAATAAACCCTCACAGAATCATAGAATTATAGAATCATAGAATCATAGAATCATAGAGTTGGAAGAGACCTCAAGGGCCATCTAGTCCAAACCCCTGCCATGCAGGAACCCCATCACAATATTTTCGACAGATGGCCATCCAGCCTCTGCTTAAAAACCTCCAAAGAAGGAGACTCCACCACCCTTTGTTGCAGCATATTCCACTGCTGAACAGCTCTAATTCTCATGAAGTTCTTCCTAATGTTCAAATGGAATCTCTTTTCCTGTAGTTTGAAACCATTGCCCCGAGTCCTAGTCTCTGAAGCCATGGAAAACAAACCTGTTCCCTCTTCAATATGACATCCTTTCAAATATTTAAACATAGCTATCATATCCCCCTCAGCCCTCTTTTAGAGAGGCTAAACATTCCCAGTTCCCTAAGCCGTTCCTCATAAGACATTTCCTCCAGACCCTCAACCATCCTGGTTGCTCTCTCATCTACAACTAACAAGTAATAATAGCCCATTATAGGAATCTCTCTCTCTCTCTCTCTCTCTCTCTCTCTCTCTCTCTCTCTCTGTGTGTGTGTGTGTGTGTGTGTTGTGTCGTTACAGTTGTGACAGACTCTTCGTGACCCCATGTCCATGGAGTTTTCTTGGCAGGAATACTGGAGTGGTTTGCCGTTTCCTACTCCAGGTGCCTACAGCACCTGGTATTCCCTGGTAGTTGCCCATCCAAGTACTAACCAGGACGACCCTGCTTAGCTTCCAAAATCAGGCAAGATTGGATGTGCTTAGGGTACCTGGGCAGCATTCAGGAATCAATGCTATATCCATTTTTGACTGCTCAAATTTATCCCTCTATTTTAGAGAACGTTCAGCTCATTGGGAGGCAAGGGTCCCTCCATAGTAGCCCACCACCACCACCAATAAGCAATGGTGAAGAGAAAGCTGGCTGAGGCCAGGAAGGGCAGCCTATATGAGGCTTCTCCACCCTCACTCCAGCATCTTGGAAGGACTGCTTGAGAAGGAAGGGGCACAGCCAGTTGTGCTCGGTCAGCCTGCAGTGAGAACAAGTGGCAGCAGAAGGGTGGTTGGAGTGACAGTTCCAGATGGCAGTGGTGTAAGGCATGCAGGGTTGGGGAAGCCCCAGAATGGACACACATGCAGTTGCCATTAGTGCTCCGATGGTGGGTCTGGAGAGCAGAGTGCAAACCCTGGTGCATTAATAGGACTGGCCAACAGGGAGGTTGGCAAAGGAAGGTTGACAAAGGTGTTACCAAATGCTTGCTCATTGTCTTAATGGGTAGTGTGGAATGGGAGGTGATTAATGGTGAGTTCCAAAGGCCACCAAGGTGGGTGCTAGTCTATCCAGTGTCTGTAGAGATTTTCAGTTATCCAGGTGAGGTTATCCAGGAGTTGAGTCATTACCTGATCCGCTTGCACTACGTCCAGGGCCCCTTGTTTAAGGGACTTTTAACAGCTGAGTGAATGGAGTGAATTCATATCAATAAATTGTGGCCCAATTTTAATCCCACAAACATGTCTTGCCTCTTTATTTCCGGGCTGGGTGGACAATAACCATACCCTACCGGATTTTATAATAATTAATTGTTACTTTTGAGCATGTCTTAAAGATCTCATTCTATTTCAGAACTATTTTGAATCAACAGCTCTGTAATTATCAATTTGGCGAGTCATATGTTTAGTTCTAAGAAATAGATTTCACCTCTTTTTATTTTAATTCTTAATACATTTATAAGGCTTATAGTTACTTATCTTAGTGAGATCACTGGGCAGTTTACTTAATATAAAAATTGTCAATTTACTTATTTATTTATTAGGTTTTACAGAACCACTGCCATGGTGAAATAGTTACTCGGGGCAGTTTACATAGCAGAACATAAACCATACAAACAAATCTAAAACTAACCAAAGAAAATACCCTCAGTAAACTTAAGAAAATCATAGTAATAGAGAGAACAGAGACAAAAACAAAACTGGTGACTCACAATTGATCCTTCTCATTAATAACTAGAAACAATTTACAGAATCACGACTGAATAAACAACATATTATACTGTATACCAAAAGAATGAGTAACAAAACATCAAATCTAAACCACAGATGTAGATCATAAAAATCAGTATTGAATGTTGTCACAGGCCTCGCTAAACAATTCCATCTTTAATAGTCTTCTGAAATACGGTAGAGACTAAGATCTCTAAAGGAGGGTCCCACTGATGAAAACATCTGATTCTTCATGATGGTTTCATTCATCACACTGGGAATCACTGTACTGTACAACATTCACTTTACGGAGAGATGTTACTAGGAAGAGGCAAGGTTTGTATGGATCTGCATAACATCCTGCATGTCTGGCACAGTGGGACCTATTCAGGTTCCAAAGGATAGTGCAATTCCAGCATATCTGAAGCTGACGTGGATTGCAACTAGATGGATGTTATGACACTTCTCAAATTAAGATAAAAGAAGATAAGATAAATCTTTATCGATCCCACATCAGGGGAAATTTACTTGTTACACAGCTCCCAATATAAAGAACAAGTAAAGAAGGGTAGGTGCACAAAAATGTAAGGTGTGTGAGAGAGAAATAGCTAATAGAGATTAAATAAAATAAGAAACCTAATGTACAAATATCACACTATAAAAAACCCATATGAATATGCTAAACTGTAGAGTTGAAGAGTCTCACAGCAGTGGGATGTTCTCAAATTGACGTTGACCATAGTTTGGCTGCAATTTCCAAAAGGCTCTGGGTCTTAGGACTCACCCTTTGGGACAGAGCATGCTAAATACTTAGGACCCCTCCTCCTGCACCCAGGGTGATTCAGCTGTGGGGCAGAAAATGGTAATTAATAAAATTTTGCCTTTTCACCCCATCTCCATGTCTCTCCTCTTTATGTCCTGGCAGGGGGCCCTGGCAACACTTTTTGTTTATTAAATTAGCAATAAAACACATAAAATCATTTATAAAATTGCCTGTAGGCTTTCTGGATTTCCTATTGTCATGATTAAATTACATGTTTGCTTGATTCTTAATTAAGTTGCCCAGTGGTACTGAAAGCTTTTTATCTTAATGTTGGTTCCCAAACAAAATTATGTTTTAAAACGGCCAGTCCAATAAAATAATGTAACAGCTTCATCACTGCATGTTCATGATAAGAAGTTACAATTATTAGTCCAGGGCAATGATAGATGAATGTGTTCTTGCTAACTTTTCCATAGGTATGCTCTGTAAATGCCAGTGGTCTATGGATGTTGTCACAACCTGAAATAGAATATATATTTATTTATTTATTTATTTATTTATTTATTTATTTATTTATTTCAAATGGTTTTAAAGGTCCAACTAATAGCACTAAAGGCTCAACAATAACATTTCAGTTTAGATCTTGCTGCACACAGTCAAAACATTTGTGAGAGTGAAAGGCCGCAGTCACACCAGTGTTCTCTGTGTATATAAATTTCATGCATATGTTTTTTTCGGGTGGTCACATGGTTTTTAATGTGCAGTTAGTGTCCTCTCTTCTGTGTCGTATTTTCCTATTCTGGTTCCATCTCTACCTGTCTCCTTCGCATTTTCCCCTTCTTTCCGGTTCTACTTTCCAAGCCTCCGTGGTGTTTAAGCTGTTGAAAAAGGGAAACAACTGATTTTACTGCGTATTTTCTGTGTCCTGTCATGTTTACAGAAGCTAATAAGTAAGCATTTTCAAGTGAAGTTTCTAAATCCAGCCCCTAGCGGTGGTTATTGAAACTTCGCTGAAACTGCTGTTCAAGGGGCATGGTTGGCCGGGACCGGAATTTACTTCTCTTTGTTGTTAGGACGTGATCTTTTTAAGCACAGGTATGACCGTGGCCAAAGTTACTAGGAATGCATATGCTCAGATTCCTTGGTCTACAGATCCCCAAATAATTCTGCCTAACAGATAGACAATTTGATGTGCCTCGCCTAGGAGAAAGAGCTCAAATAGAAACTTTGAGGCTTAGCTAGGCCAAGCTTCACCTAGCTTCAGGTTCAGAATGAAAGATCCCAGTACCATCAGTTTGGGAACAGGAAGGTTGGACCAAGCTAGACCTAAGTAAGCCTCAGAGCCTTCCACCAGAGGTCATTCTCCCAGGTGAGTTCCACTGAAATGTTAACAAGGTGTCTGTGCATCAGGTAAAACTCCAAGAATGAAAAAAATTGGGGAAATATGAAAATGCCATCCTTATTGGGTACATTCCCACCTGCTGTTGGTCTTGCCCTCAACATCAGGAAGACAAGAAGTGTGAGTGAGTTAGATAATTATTCTGTTTAACAGTAATGCCAACTCTGACTGGTAGCAGGTTTCTTGAATTTCAAGGATGATTTTTCCTTACCCTCTGTCCCTGGTATTTTCTGGTGATCTCTCATACCAGTACTTCTTGTGTTGCTAATATCAAAGCATTTGCTGTCTACCCCCTGCATTGCATACACTCAGCAGTTTCATACACTTTGCTGGTTTTTTCACTTGCATAGTTGAATCTCTTGTCACTATTGCAGTTCCTTGTCTTGTGTGTGAGACAAGAAAAGGCATACAGTTTTTCTGCATTTGACTTTTTTATTTCCTGAAATTCTGCTCACATACATCGATGGAGAAATTATGTGTCTCTTGCTTGCCCATGATAGTATTAACCGGGTGGAAATGATCTCATCCTATTTTGTTTATGCTGACCCAACTCCATCAACATCTGCCTCACTAGTTAATCATGTGAGAATCATGCAAAATCCCTTGACTAGAGATGGGCATGAATTAAAAATGAATTGCAAAATTTATTCAAAAAGCAAAATTTTGAATTTTGCAATTTTACAATCTTAATCATTCATACCCCCAATAAATAAGCACTGATGAAGTTTTAGTAATGCTTGATTTGTTGGACTATAAAATGGCCTCTAAGGCATCTAGAGAAACCACATTTTCAGAGTAGCTTTCCTGACTCTTCTCTACAATCCCTCCAGGTTTTTGGAAAATTGGATTTCTGGTGTCCATGCACCCCCAAATATGGATCACCCCCCAGTAATGGTTCCTCCAGGTACCTAGAGACACCAAGTTTGCTGGAAAGCTCCCCATGATTCTCCCCTACAATTACTCCAAGTTTGTTGAAGATTAGATTTCCCCAAGCCAGTGACTAAAGAGCACTTTCACGAGGGGGGCACTTTGTGGGTGTGAAGCTCAGTTCTGTGACATCCAGTCTGTAAATTTGGTGCGTTAGATGCCTGACAACCATTTTCCTGGGGGAACTCTTTGGTGGTGCATAACTCAGATATCCAGAACCCAAGCTTCACCAGGCCCACAGGTGTTGTACAGGTGCCACGGATTCTGCACTCCACCTCCTCCTGTGAGATTCCCTGCTACTCCTTTGAATGCGCACCCACGGGAGGAGGCACAGCATCGAATCTAGGCCATGTGATTAAGATATGTGGGCCTGATCCTCTGAACCACACCATATTACTGAACCACAGCAAGTCGCCATCTCTTGATATCTATCGACTTATCAATTGTTCTTTTTTTACTCTCAAATTTGCTAAAACCTACTGGAATCACTGGTTTCACCACTCTTCCTGATGCCCCAAGATAAGCAAATGTGTACCATCAGCAAGAGTACATCATTGTGCTCAAAGTCATCCCTGTCTCTTTTGACAGGGGTGAACTGGTTTCTACTTCTCTTCGATGGAGTCCATTGCATTCCTAATCCTTGACCCTCATGCCACATTTCCAAAGCTGCTTGGAGAGCAGACAGTTATTCGCTAAGCATATCATCAATATTTATTTATTCTGTCAATGGCAACCTCCTTGCCATAATTAATTACTCAAGTAATAAATAGCCTTATTAATAGGAATAGATGACAAGAACGGAATGATTTCCTTGATAAAGAGTGATGACACATTCTCGTATCTGACATGACTCACAGAACGCTGTTCAGATTGAATCTAAGGCCTCCTGCATGGATAATAAATTGTTATTCCAGAGAATGAGATGATTGATACATTTGCTTGCTGCAGGGGGAAAAAAGCACCTGGGAAAAGAGATTCTACTCCCCAATTATTCAAATAGACTCAGGCGAAACTTTCTTTCCCTCTGACAAATTTAACTTTGCACAGAAGAGACTGCTTATTAGCACAATGCAAGGAGATGATGCCTTTCAGGGTGTTTCACCAACAGGATTCCTTGAAAGGTCAACTTTGTTTTAACACCCCTTCCCAAAGCCCCTTGGGGAAATGACTGCCAAAGCCCAAAAGACTCACGGGGGAGCCACGGCGTGTGACATGCCAGCAACAGCAACTCTGAGACAAACAATATCTGTCACATATCTTTGGAAAGACAGACTTTAAAAAAAAATCACTGCTTGACCCATACCACAAGCTCATTGTGTTTTCCTGTTGGCTTGCACTTACCTTTTATGACAAAGCAACCCTGGAGACCATCTGTCTTTTGACAGCTTGGCAAAATGGTGGATGAAAAGAAAAGAGAGAGGTTTTTATACAGAATTTTAAAAGTCTTCTGTTAAGCAATGTTTTATTCATTATTGTTGCAGCTTGCAGGAAATGTGAGATATTAGTTTTCTTTTTATTTATTTATTTATTTATTTCTCTTCCTTCCTTCCTTCCTTCCTTCCTTCCTTCCTTCCTTCCTTCCTT
>JAHTLZ010000178.1:1943877-1959054 GCA_023846285.1 Phrynocephalus versicolor
CTTCCTTCCTTCCTTCCTTCCTTCCTTCCTTCCTTCCTTCCTTCCTTCCTTCCTTCCTTCCTGTACTATAAACTAGCATAGTCATTGTTTTATTATTTTTCTTTTAAACAAAGATATGAAGAGTTATTGCATTGGGGGGGGGCACTACATAGTTCCTCCCCAGATGCAAGCAGAGGTTTGAGACCTCCCATATGAAGGAAGGTCTCAAACTTTATTGTTTAAAATGAACATGAAGTTAAGGTATGATGTAATCCCTGGTCACACTATTGTTATCTGCACATCTTAATTTGATGCATATTATTTTGGGGGGCAGTCCCGTGGTGTTTGATGCACACAGTTAGTGCCCCAATGACAGGGGAGTATTTCACTTCTCTGCGTCCATCCCGACTTCCTTACTGCACATCTGGTAGATTTATATTAAAAGTACCTTTTTAGAGGAACTAAACAGAATAGTTCATTTATGCAATTTAGCTTCTTCTTTTTAAAAAAAAGAATACAAGTCAGGAAAGGAAACAGCATCTTATATACTTCCAGCAGGCTGAATGCACTGAGCCTGTTTCATATTCACTCTTTGTTCCCAGCTTAGACTGCAATTCTCTGACTTTTGAAAAAGGTCAAGGATTATGACTTCAGGCTACTCCTTATCATAGAAAGTCAGTCACAGGATTCTATTAGAGAGGGATGAAAGAGGGCCAATGTCCTTTTGTAAATTCCCTCAGCCTCAAAATAGACATCATGTTTTCAAATTTCCATTGATTTACTCATTTATTTATATATTTATTTTGACATTGCAAGGAAATGCTAAATAGTCTACCGTTGTAGGCGTTCAAAGCCAGACCCAGTTGTAGTCGTTCAAAGCCAGATATTTGGGTAAAAAGGAAAATAAAAGGCTACTAAACATATCCAGCAGAGAAAACTACAGAAACCTATCTGTAGTTACCCTACAGCTCAGTAGGTGATATATCATTAGTGATGCACTGACAATTTGGGACAAAAATACTCCCCTCTTCCAGGTTTTTTTTTTTTGTCTGTATTTGAGGGGGGAGCCCATAAATGTCTACATACAACCCCCACCCTTAAACAAACATCTGTTGGCACATAACATGCAACATGCCTGAATTAGGGGGCACTCCAGGAAACTCTAGAACTTGGGGGCACTCCATGAAACTTTTGGGTGCTAGATCTCAAACAAATAAGATATACTACTTTTTCACCCAGAGGATCACTGGTCTCTGGAACTCCCTGCCAGAAGAAATTGTGACAGCTGTCAGCCTTGACAGCTTTAAGAAAAGATTAGACAAGTTCATGGAGAACAAGGGTATCAAAGGCTATCCTTATGGATGCCTAAAGTGAACCTCCAGGTTGGAGAGTTAGGCAGAAAATCTCTCAATGCCATTTGCGGGGAATCATAGGCAGGTGAAGACATCTGCTTGGGAATACCCTGAAGCAAATGGTAAGCCACTGTGTGAGACACAATGCTGGACTGGATGGGCTGTGGCCTGTTCCAGCAAGGCTGTTCTTATGTTCTTATGTCATGGGGATGGGCAGAGGAACAAGACTCTATCACTAACCTTGATCTTCTAAACATGAGCTCAGGAGGAAGCCAGTTAGTTGTGCTTCTGTATTTACACTGGCAGCTTCACCAAGGGTCCCAGCAATGCCAGCCATGCATCAAGGATGTCCTTATCCCTAATGTGATTTAGGCCATCTTCTGCCAGCAGTGGCCCTCTGGACGCTACTCAGGACAAGCAGAACATTGAGACACCAACTTCAGTCCAACTCTTAAAGTGGCCACTCTCCTTCTGCTTTCAAAATGGATCCAATCCAGGTCTCTATAAATATTGGGCAAGGTTTCACCTACTCTTCTTTAACCTCCAGGTGAGTCCAAAGGATTTAGGTCTGTCTGTTGCCCTGAACATTAATTAGGATTCATTCTTAGTGGTAAGCTGCAGCAGTACCAAAGGCAAATTTTGAATAGGAGCAAAGCACAGTTATCATTTTATTATAGTTCAGTAGCTCTTCTCACGGCTGCTGCCCTCTCCATATTTACACGCTTTATATGTGGTGCCTGTGTCAAATTATCACCCATTACTTTGAGGAGGCAAAACATGACTAATCTTCCTAAACAGTTTTGCCAGCAGTCCTGTGACTGCCTCGGAAGGTTTATTAAATGTTGCATGCTTTGTGCAGGCTGGTTATTATACCTAACATATGTGAAGGGGCAAATCAGACCAGAAGTATGAGTCATTCTGTACATATGGAATTAATAATAATGTGGGCTTAAATGTTATTTCTCAGGCAATAAAAGCCATCACTGAAGTGCTGATTAGGCAGATAATAGGTGGGATGTAGGGAAAAAAGATCTCTTCTGATTAACCTAAATAATGGGATATAAACTTTCAGTTTGTTGCATCATGAATAGAGGAGAGCTAAACGCACTGCCCTTCGGCAATGCAGAGGTGTTCTCCAAGTAAATTTTGTTCTAAAAGAAGTCTCCCTTTCTTGGCCGTATCCCGATCGATGCCTGGCATGGTAATAAATGTAAATTGGCTTTGGGGGAAAGTTGGTTTTAATGTAAAGGTCAAGATATCCTTTTCCTTCTGGTTTTACAGATCCTTGTGACCCATCCATACACTCCCTACACTTTTAACTGGAGGCGATGGATTAGCAGCCTCATTCCAATAATCAAGTGCTCATATGGCCTACTGAATTAAAGCATGTTGATGCTGATACCCTGAGAGAGGATATGATTGTTGGGGAAAGGAAGCTAAGATATATTGTTGAGGAAAAGGGACCCAGGAAGTTTTCTGCTTCACCATAATTATCCATGAGACCTGTCGTTCAATCTGGAGATAGTAAAAGAGTTACATGAGAGATTAAATGGACAACAGACGTAAACAGGCTTACATGGCGGAGAGTATAGACGGACTATTAGAGGCAGGGAGCTCCAAGAAATGGTGTTCAGCAACTATGAGTGCACATTCAGGCACCTGGAATCGTGGGACTGAGATGACCATGAGTGGAATAGTCTTTGAGACTGACTTGGGTCATACTTTATTAATGAGAAAAGGAACAACTACGTTCAGGAACAAGGGGACAGACCATTACAATCTATATCCCCCTAAAGTAGTAAACAATTTTGGAATATTCTCTCAGGTTTCTTTGCAATCCTAAAGGATTCCTCCACATACTTTGTTACAGTATCACCCTCTCTGTTCTTTGAGTGGAAGAGAAGTTTAACCTTCTCAAACAATTTCACTCTTTATCTTCCCGAATGACCCTTGGTCTCCATTGAGATTAGTGAATTTACTAGGCAATTAAACGTGGGCAAGGTGTCAGGCCCTGAGCTGATTCCAGCTAACACATTAAAACTTGGAGTGGTGGACCTTGATGTTGTCCCCCTCCTCACAGCAGGGGACAAAATTGGCATAATGTCTAGTGACTGGACAAAATACATGAATTTTTCCAATCTTCAAAAGGTTGATCACATTTCACCAGCCAACTACTGTCTGCTATTGGCAAACTAGGAGCAAACATTAATTAAATAAACTTGTAGAGTGGATTGAGGATGAGGGGATTGATGATAACTCCAGTCTTCGACATGGACAAAACAGATTCAGACAAGGGAGGTCCAAATTAGACCAGCTCTTAAGGTGCCCTACTGTAATATTTCATGGAGAAATAAGGCAATAGAGCCAATCTGAATTTGTTTGGTGCCTTCCTGGATTCCTACTTAGTAGGCTACTGTATGTGAATATCGACTGCCAGGTCAAGGTGACCCCAAAAGGGGAACTATCTGAGCTCTTTCCAACTAATTATGGGGTCAAATGGGATGTATTTTATCACCTACTTTATTAAATCTCTTCTTAACTGCCCTAGTCCCCTTTCTGGCTGGGATAGACAGCCACAGTCCTAAACTGGGGTTCTTTTTTTGTCCCTGTTTTGCTTTATGCAGATGATGAGGTGATTATATCCAGGACTCATATTGGCTTCAATCGTGTGAAATATCTAGAAAAGAACAACCTCCTACTCTACAACAGTAAGTCTAAAGTCCTAGTCTTTGGAAGATCAAGGATGTTATTCAGTTGGAACATCAATGGACACAAAACTGACTAAGGGAAACAATTCGAGTGTTCAGGAGTTCTATTCCCAACCAATCTTTCTTGGACCAGGCTGGGCAGATTTGGAGAAGATCAGACAATCCTTTCAAACATGAATATTGACCTATCAGAGAACGTGGCAATTTTCTTGAAATTGTCTATCCAGAGAAGAAGGATGCTACCCACATCTAGTCAACTGGTCCTATTTGACCATTGGTCTTACATTTATATTTCCTTATTTTAATCTGTTGGGTTTTATTTGTTTATAGGTTTCTTTTGTACTATTTTACTCTTTATATCTTTTTAACCTAAGCCAATAAATGGGTGATCATGAAGATCATGGCAGCAACGACTTGAATATCATGGGAACAACTTTAAATCATGGGAAGTGGCTGGTAAAAGGACTCAAGAAAGCCTACCTCAGTAAAGTCAGCCAGTCTATATGTTACATCAAGGTCTCTACCCATTTGTTCTCCTTTGAATTATTTTGAGGTGAATTGAATCAAGGAACCTAATGGTGCAAATTTCCCTAATTGAGCACCTCTAATCATTGCTGCCAGTCAAATATATGATTACAGGAACTGGTTAAAACCTTCTGCACTGTTTCTCAAGGACTGCACTATTTAATTGCAGTTGAATAGCTGCCTACTTGTTTGTGAGAATTTATCCCAAAGCAGAAAAGCAGAAAGCACTCAGCTACTGCAGAAATGGAAGTCCAGCAATGGAATCCCTTTAGACCAAAAGCAAGTAGAAGTAGAAGATGCAATCATTATACAAAAGTAATTTGCATACCACAATCAAGAGATTAGTATACTTTAGAAAGAGCCATTAAAACTAACAACATAGTACTTGCAGGGCAGAAAGAGTGCAAAATGTGTAAGTAAACTTTTGAACATGAAGCAAGTTGATGGTTGCCATTATAATTGCAGCAATGTGTTTTAAATGAATATACTTAAGGTAATATGGGGCACACACAACAAGCTGTTTTAAAACTGAACCCAAAGGATAACATTTTGAGTTTAATGGGCAGAATTCCCAACTCAATAGTTATATGCAAATTTCAGATTCACTGACAGCTTTCATGATGGGCTGGAGTATTAAAAATTATTATTTCATTAGAAATAATGCCTCTCACCTATAGTTAAACATGATAAATGCATTAGCAAAATCACTTTCCCCCCATCATAACAGCTCTGCTAATATATGTCCCCATTTCACTTTCAAATACTTTCTGAAAGTTGATGACTTAATATTTTTAGTCCATTAGTAGATCCTAATAATATGCTTCTTGGTTTTGGAGCTTAAGGGGACGGGGGTAGAAGCAGTAGTTCCCAGATTGCTGTGAACCTGAAGAGAAATACCTTTATTTTGTACCACCAGTAACACAATAGAAATCAAAAAATAGCATGCAGCTCACCCAGTGATTGCCATCAGAGACATAAGTAATATTAGACTGATCTAGATCATGGGCTTTGGAAATGGGAAAGTAATTCAAAAGTTTTAGAAAAATGTCTTGTATATTTAATATATTATGGGATATAAAATCCCAGAAGACCTTGTAGGGTTTTGCTTGCTCTTTCATTTTACTATACTACCTGAATGGGCATGTTTTGTGTCAGGGGAAATGATGTAGCACTGATAGCCCACTTAAAAGAAGCCAACATTTCCACTGTCTATTATTGGTTGAATATCTATTACCTATTATCAAACCAGTAGAATATGACAGGTTGTATGGAATCTGCCACATTATTATTAAAATGGCAGTCAAGATTTGGCAATCCAAAAAATAAAAATAAAGTTTGCTCAAAGATGGCCATGAACATATTGTATTGGCAATTGTGCTGGTAGTCATGTCTGCAGTTTGAAATTCCAATGTGGTGTAATGGTTAGAATGCTGGATTAAGAGATATAAATCTAGGTTGAAGATTCTATGGGCCCATCAAGCAACTTGAGTAGTAATTAGCAATTGCCATGGCCTTGTGACACAGTGGTTAAACTTTGATACTGCAGTCTAGACTCTGCTCAACACCTGAGTTCAATCTTGGACTCAGATACCTAGCTCAAAGTTGAATTAGCCTTCCATCCTTCTGAGGTCTATCTTGGGATGCAGGGGCAATGTGTAGTTTGCATAATGTATAATGTGTAAATTGCACATTACATTCATAGACCTGGAGAAGACATTTGACTGTGTCTCACATCAATTGATCTGGTGTGCCCTCTGTAACCACAGGGTGCCAGAACCACTCATCAACTGGCTGGGGGTGGAAGAAGACATAAACAATGCAACTAGAAATGGACATAAATTTAAAAACTAATTGTAAAATTAATTCCAAAAATTGCTAATTCATTGATTTGTATTCATATAAATCAATAGCATCCAGTGGATAGGGATCTATGATTTTTTATCAATTTGTACTTGTTCTTACGCTATATAATGTGCCACAAAGCATCTACAGGTTTGGTGAAGATTGGCTTATCCTAAGCCATTTGCTAAAGGGCCCTTTCCTTGAGGGACTTTGTGTGTTTATATCTCAGATATCTGAAATCCAATCTTAATCAAACTTGAAAGGATTATAGAGGAGAATGAGAGAAGCTGCTGTGCAATGTTGGTGTCTCTAGGTGCCTGGGGGAGACTCTTTGGGGGTGCATAATCTGGACATCGGGAACCCAATAGTCACCAGACTTTCAGAGCTTGTATAGGAGAGTCAGGGGAAGCTTCCCTGTAGTTCTGTCTCAGGGTGCTTCAGGAGGCATTTTATAGGGTTTTACATGGTAAAATGAGTTGGCAAATCAATTTATCAATTCATAAGTGACAAAAATTATAAACTCGTCATTTGTGATTTGTCACCCTTGATGAATCACGAATCAACCTGAATGAATCACCATTCTACTGATTCATGCCTATTTGTACCTGCAAGCTTTCCAGTAAGTATGGAAACATGGACATTCTAAATCTTTGCAGCCCTGTTCCAGTCTTGAGCCATGAATATTTTTCAGAGACAAAATCTACAACACGCTTTGAAAATGGCTTTGCAACTCTCCCCCTGACCTTCTCTGCCATGGCTCTATTGTGTGAATAAAAATGTTCTTAGCTCAGAGAGTTTTCATCCCTATATTTCACACAACCATTATGCACCCAGAGTTGAGTGTTACAATTATAATCTTTCATGGAAATATGTTCCTATTAGACATTGCTGGAAGTTTACCTTCCAACTCAGATTCATGGTCATTCATGCTGAGTGCTTAACTACTTAAATAATTATTTTTTCAGATCCAAAAAGAACATTATACTCAGGTGCATGCACACACTCACAGTTTTTTTTTTAAATCCTTATATAATGACAAGAAAGTAACATGGCAGAAACTGCTGGACACATAGAGACACCCACTCAATGAAGAAACCATGAAAACAACACAATGAATAAGAGAGAAATATTCCAAATTATGCCCAAATGACAACAGCCAAACAACACAATGGTGCAGTTATCAAGTCCATTCCACTGGCCAACTCCCTACAAGACAAACAAAGTCATGCCCTCAAAAGTATCAAAATATATCTTTCTAAAAATATAAATGCATAGTTGATTAGCTAGCTAACAATTTTAAAAATCTGAAAGGGAAAACCTCTTGGGGGCATCACATACACACACATACATACATACACACACACACACACACACACACAGAGAGAGAGAGAGAGAGAGAGAGAGAGAGAGAGAGAGAGAGAGAGAGATTTATAAAGGCTACCCCAAACTTTTCATAGGATTCCATCCAATCTGGGCCCTTTTACAAATTTTCATTTTTTGCTCTTCCTCCTGAATCCTGATGGTAGCTCTTTCAAGGAATTAAAAATAATGTCCCAAGTGATTTGACCAACACTGAAGGGAAGGTTAAACAAAATGAAAACACATGAAAAGCCACAAAACTTGTGTGAAGCACCTTTCTTTAATATGCCTGCATTTTTCCATCTGTAAGACACACCCATGTATAAGACAACTCCCTTTTCCAACCCAAAATTACATTTCTGCAACCGCACAGTTCTCTACTCAGCTTACTTCCATCCATATACACTATAGCCTTCAGTTTTTAGTCTAACAGTCTTAGAAAAATATAGTCTTATAAATGGAAACATTGTATATCATTTGTGTTCAATATGTTTTCATAATCAATAAAAGAACATTAAAAAATAAGAAGAACATTTTTTTCATTTTCTCCTTTCATTTAATCATGAAAGGCCCATCACTATTGTCCATCTTGACGTAAAGAGATGGTACGCTGAAAATTTTGCATCTCACCCTTCAGTGCAAGAACAAAGCACTATTTTTTTTTGTTTTATCATGGCTTCTGTAAACTGAAGAAAACTGTTATGTTCTCTACTTTATGAAACTAAGCATACACATGCACACACAGATGTGCACACACATACACACAGCAAATATATATATAAATTCAGTGCACCAATTCAATACTTAATCACATTTTTCCATTTAGTGTTCTGTTAAAAACTTCAAAATCTGCAATACCTCTCTTTCTCCTTAAAAGTTCTCACCATCTTGGAGAAGAGAGAAATATATTTCATGTTCTCATTC
Source organism: Phrynocephalus versicolor (assembly GCA_023846285.1). Taxonomy (NCBI): domain Eukaryota; kingdom Metazoa; phylum Chordata; class Lepidosauria; order Squamata; family Agamidae; genus Phrynocephalus; species Phrynocephalus versicolor. The sequence continues at coordinate 1,952,567 of JAHTLZ010000178.1, forward strand.
ACCAAATGACAGTGAACCAAGTCAGGACTTATATTCCAAGATTAAATTTTATCTAGTCCAATTCCATGCAGGAAGAAAATTGTTGAAAAAATGGAAGACAGATTATAGCATAGAAATAGACATGCAAAGCAGTGCTGGCTACTTCACATTTGGTGCCAGTACAAAGTATATTCAGCCTTATCCTGATAAAAACCCAAGCTGAGCCAATGATGTTGGACTGAAGCAGGCAGTAGATGCCAAAACTTCCCAATTCATTATCTGGCTTCTCTAGGAAGAGTTGATGAAAGGCCCTGAAGACTTGGTGTCAGTGAGAATTAACAGAGAAGATCGAGATGGAGAAGCAGTCTGTATTAAGTCAGCTTTACATGTTTGGCAAAGGAAATAAGCGTGGAAATCTGGTTCTGCTCAGACCTACTTAGCAGGATTAGAACAGCCTGGGAGAATGATTAAAGGAGAATGGCTGTTGTTAGTGAGGGTAACAAACTGGAGCTTAATCCAGAGATAGAGGTTCTTTTGGTTATAAGGCAAAGCAGGGGACATGAGATTCACATATTGGTTGTGACTCAACTCTAAGCTTGGTTACTCAGATCTCAATGGTTTCAAGGTCTGCATTTGCACAGTTAAAAGCTAGTGCACCAGCTGTGCCCATTCCTTGAGATGTCCAGTCCGGCCATGGTAACACATACCTTAGTTATCTCCAATTTGGATTACTGCAACACCCTCTATCTGGGGCTGTGTTTGAAGACTGTGTTGTTTAGAAACCCCAGCCGGTTCAAAATGCTGCAGCCAGACTGCTGAATGGTTATTTGCAGCATGTAACTCCCTTATTCCAGTGGTTTCACCGACTGTGCGTCTTTTTCAGGGGTGAATTCACAATGCTGTTCATTACCTATAAAACCCTATATGGGTTGGGGCCAGGCTGTTGGAAGGATCATATCACTTAATACAGGCATGTCCAAACTTCATCCCCCCTGATGTTTTGGACCACAACTCCCAGAATTCCAAGCCTGTACTTCCAATGGCAAGTATAAAAACCATTGAAAGGGACCACTCCTTTGTCCAAGACAGTAATGGCTGTCTGGCCATGCTGTGTCTAGGACCATTAAGCTAAGATATTCACTAACCTATCTCTGTACTGTATGTGTTCTGTTGAATCTCTGTCTGTCTTTAATAAACCTTTTGCTATATAACTAACTCAGCGTGGCAGCTTTGATGAACCACCAATGGTACATTGTCAATTTATAATGGTGCATTGGCAACTCACAAAGAAAACCACCAATACCAATTTTTTAGCTTAAATTTATTCTTATCAGGACTGTGGGAGTTGTGTTCCAAAAAACATCTGGAGGGCCGAAGTTTGGACATGCCTGACATAATATGTGCCTTCTTGGCTTTTAAGATCTTCTAGAGAGGGTCTTTTCTTATTTCCATCCTCTTGTCAAGCTTGATTGGCAAGGACATGGGGGAGAGACCTCTCAGTGGCTGCTCCCTGACTTTGGAGTGCACTGATTTGAGAAGCGAGTTTGGTCTCTTCCCTCTTGCATTTCCATCATCAGGCAAAGACCTTCCTCTGCAGGCAAGCAGGTAGGCTTTCCCTCCCCAGACCTGAATAAGGAGTCAACACACAACTGCATGGAGTTAAATTTGAATAGACTGTTAGAGAGAGATGCATTGTTCCTTTTTGATTACAGTGGTACCTTGTATAAAGGAATTAATTTGTTCCAAATGAAATTATGTTAAGCAAATTTTCCTTTATACAAATTTCCCATAGGAATGCATTGAAAACAGAGTGATCCCATTTTTATGTTGTACAGATTCTCCCCATAGGTGATTCTGTAAAGAAGGTGGGTGTGCCATAGTGCAAGTTGGGATGAGCCTGGTCCTAGGGCAGTTGGACTGGAATTGGAATTGGAATTGGAATGGAATTTATTGTCATTGTATAAATACGAGATTAAAAGTGCCATCCAGTCAGCTCATTCACATACCCCAGTGTAAAATCCAAGACATAAAATCTACCATTTAAGAACAAAGCATCCATACATCTACTCCTACATTCACACTCAGAGCATCACTTATTTAAAACTGACATAAAAACCAAACATACACACACAGCCCTACACTCTTTCACCTGACAGCATCCATACCCAATACATAAAAACTATGATTTAAAAAACAAAAGCCATATACAATCCCCCATACAATATATATATGTTACACATTCATCACTAATATTACCTGTCAACTTAGTGCCAAAGGTGCCAAAGGTCGCATCGGAGCCCTTTCTGTGGAACACCCAACATTGCCCCTTCACAGCTACCTGTATTCAGGTTAAACTGCTGTATTGGCACTTTGCAAAAAAAAGTGGGTTTTGAATCACAGTTTGGCCACTTAATCTCTTAAAGGTTCACCATCGCTATTCTGTAATGTTGTCTATTAATGCTGTAAGATGTCCATCAATTCCTTGTTCTCAAATACTTGAACATGTCTTAATTGTACTGGACTGCATATTATCCCTCATTACTGTAAGCTGCTTTAGGTACTTTTCCAAGGAGAAAGGCTGGGTAAAAATACTCCAAAAATAAATAAATAAGTAAATAAGTAAATGAATAAATAAATAGGGTGATCTCAGTCCATAATGACATCCAAGAGAAATGTGCCCTGATTCCCCAAATGAAACAGCTTCAATATAAAGAAAAAATCTACAGCCAAAGCAGTGGCACAAAAGGAAAACCAACCTTTGTCAACACTCCTTTGAGATTAAAAAAAAAATCAGCACCACAGTTATGTTATTTTTTTAACCTTAACTTCCACCTTTGGTAAAGGTGACCTTCACTTTGAAAGGACTTCTTTTTATTAGGAATGTGTGCATGAAACCCAAAAATGTTCTTCCATCATACATATAGACACTGGAAGTTGAGTCATGCCAACTGGACTTCTTTTCTTATAAGATCGAAATGCTTTGCTACACATCCATATAGCTTCGTCACTTGCAGCTGCATGGAAGAGAAGCAAAATGTTTCGATTTTACAAGAAAAGTCACTGTTACTTGAAGCTGCTCAGATGAGTAGCAAAATGTTTCGATCTCTCAAGAAAAGAAGTCCAGTTGCCGTGACTCAATTTCCAAACAACCTCACCTGGATGACTGAGATTCTTCACAGACATCACATAGAGACTAGTTGCACTAAACTAGTAATGTTCATGTAAATGGAGCTAGGATAGTGATAAACATTTTTCTTCTACACTGCGAACACCATGCTACATGGTAGTGTTCAGACTGACAAAACGCCATTACATAAGGGACAGAAAAAATTGAAATGAAAAGAATCAGGAATATACTGAAGAACAGACAAATTATAAAGCAAGGCCACATTTATTGCAGATAATCTGGAAATATCTGACAGGCCTGGTCTCCACTTGTCGCTCATCCTCTTCATTTACATTCCAAGAAGAACACAACACTAGTTAAATTCTTCTCTCTTCTGCTGTTGTTATTCAAGATTGGTGTTCAGTGGGAGACAAGAGGAAAACTTAATGTCATTAAACATTTTTATTTCTAATCAGAAATGTGAAAGCATTAACATTTTGTATTCTGTTCCCTTATGTGTTCATGAATGCTGACCCTAAAGCTCAGTAGTAATAATATCAATATAATTGTATTCGCTTTTTATGATTATTCAGGATCCTCAACAATAATATTGTTTCACAAAAATACTCAGTCATGATGAAAAAAAATATTGTATGACATTCATACATAACAGTCTTGTGTTCATTATATTCAAAAAATAAAAGAATGTCTATGAATAGATTCTTATGGGAGTGAAATTTGGCTTTACACAAAATAAATTAACCAAGATCTCAAGCCTACGAATTATTTGTGTTCATAATTTTACACCTTGCCATTTTATCCATAATATTAAAAGCCACTTTTGTATAAAGTGTAAGAAATTATGACTCAGGCACGACGTTCTGTACATTAACCTCTATTGTATAAATAGATTGTTCTTTCCCCCCTAATTGTAGGCAATTTTACTGTTTGCTCTCACACATGGAAGCTCTTAGGTAACCATTTATACTTGTTCTATTTAACACCAGCATAAATTTAACTGTGGAAAACGGTTTGATTCCTTAAAAGGAATATGCTTTTTTTCAGGACTACAGCTTTCAAAAGGCATGTGTGTAATGGCAGCCTTTTATTCAATATATGATTGAACAGAGGGATAATGGAAGTAGAAAGAGATGTGGGAACTAAATGGTTGACTGGGTGGGACAAGTTGCAGTCTTTTTCCTCCCACACATTTATCCTTCCCCCCATATTGCAAATTTTATTCTGTCTTCGACATAGTAGGTTAGTTATAATAAAATATCTAGGGCAGGCATGTCCAAACTTTGGCCCTCCAGATGTTTTGGACCACAGCTACCACAGTCCTTTGCCATTGGCAATCTAAGCTTAGAATTTCTGTGAGTTGTGGTCCAAAACAACAAGAGGGCCAAAGTTTGGGCATGCCTGATTTAGGGCATTGTCCGTTGCCTTCTCCTAGATTTTTGTAAATGTGTGTGTGTGTGTGTGTGTGTGTGTGAGAGAGAGAGAGAGAGAGAGAGAGAGAGAGAGAGAGAGATGGGATATGTCTATATGGTCTCCAGAGGGACTTCCATCCACCTAAAAAGGGTCTCACAGAGATAGTGATCTGCATCTGGAGGCACTCAGGTCTCCCTGATGAATTGGCTCCAACTCCAACGCAATGCTTGGCCAGGATAACTGTGGCTGTGATCCATAAAATTGTGGCCAGTTTTACCCCCATTCACAGTGCGTGTCTCTTATTCATTGTGTGACTCTTATTCTTGCAGCCTAGCAGGCTCAGCAGTAGGCCATCAGAGTGTATGGTTTGTGTTCATGAATTGAAAGATTCATAGAGGAGTCCACTGGTTGGCAGAAGCATTTAAGGCAGTTCTTGCTAATCTCTGCTATTTGTTTCAACTGGCTCTCCTACTTTCAAAGAAGAAGAAAAACATGTTCTTTTTCTCCTGGGCTACACTGTGTAGGGCTCGGATGCAGAAACCTAGTTAGCCAAAGCTAAGCACTTTTCAGTCCCATTGGGTTCATGTTTTATTTTTATTTTATTTTACCTCGGTTTCTTATTTTGGTTTAACATTTTAATACATTAATAATTAACTATTTTGAGTTGGGGGAATAAAAGTGTTTTACATTTGAGGCTCTCAACTGTTGCAGCTTTATCTCTTCTGCTATGAGAGAGCTGACTAACATAAACAACTGTTGGATGTAATAAAAGCAGAGAAACCATCTGAAATTGAAGAAACCAAAAGAGTAAGAAGATTTGCAACACCTGAAGATCTCATGCTACTGTTTGTGAAGGTCAAAAAGTCCCTATTTTGGAACTAAAACTAAAGGATTTCCCCCTCTGTCTTTAAGTTTGTGTTAAAATAGTTAGCAAGAAGCAGGGATGCTCAGCTAAATAATCTAAGAATTAAAGTGACACAGCCTAGAAATCAAATGGAGGAGTAAACATCTGAAGAGCATCTTCTAAAAGTTGCTTTTGTTTTCTTATCTTTAATCCCTGCCTTTAGAGAGAATATCTGGCAGTGAATATGGATGACTCAAATAAAGAAATCTTTATTGATCTGTTAAATAATGACTCCCCATACACAAAAACCCAAGTTCCAATCAACTGCAGTTTGAAAGAGAAAATGCACCTATTACCAATTTTCGCAGATTCCCAGTGTTGTGTAGTGGACAGAATGATGTGCCAGGATTCTGGAGAACAGGGCTTGAATCCCCACTTGGCCATGGAAACTCCTTAAATATCTTACTTTTTCTGAATACCCTTTTAGGGTCTCCATGAGTCAGTTCCAACAAAGGATACAATATTAATAATGACTCCTAGCTATTGTGACTAAAAGCAGTACATCAGTACTGCTACTTCTGATGAAATGAATACTGATGTTGAGATATATCAATATGTGATGTGCTTAGCAAACTTTGAACATCCCCCTTTGATAAAAGTGGACCACTTGAAGATACTGAGTTTAAAAGGACCTTGTTTAGATTGCAATTATTCCTTATTTAAAAGCAGAGAAGAGAGCAACACAATCTACGAAAATGTGTAGTAATATTATGGGGAACTTTAGAACAACCTGCTAAATATTTACTGATTAGACAGGAGAAAATGTGGAGAGTCTGTTTTATGCCTTGTTTCATATGTTTCTAAAACAACAACAAACCAAGTGTCTAATAAGAATTTTGCAAGTTCTAATTACTGTGTTTCAGGCTATTGTTTTTTTTTCAAATATTGAACAAAATTAGGTTGAGTTTATTGTCAGTCTTGACACTTGAATCCAAATTAAAGCAGTGCAAAAGTGATCATTAAAATACAACCTAGTATTTATACAGAAACAACATTTGGTGGTTGTAGTGTATCACATTAAAACATCACCCAGCAAACACTCTTGCTGCTACTGCTGCTGGGCCAAGC
>JAHTLZ010000178.1:1962810-1997110 GCA_023846285.1 Phrynocephalus versicolor
TTGTTCTTTTTTTGCCCCCCCCACCCCTTTAAGAGATCTGAATGCAGTGCCAGGATGGCAGAACGGAGGTGAGCCAGCATTCTTTTCTTCCTTTTTTTCTCCCTCCCCTCACGCAGCCAGCAGCCAGGAGTGCGGAGGGGGTGGGAACGCAGGAACAGCAACAAACCCCTAAGATCTCTGGTCCAAATTTAAGTGGCCAGAGGATCTTAGGGGTCATGTGAAAAGGCTCTGGATAATCTCTATAAAAGGTATCCTACAGATTTAGCATAAATAGTTGACAAAACTGACAAAATAGCTATTTAGCAAAATAGCTGACAAAATTAGTGACATCCATGTCTCCAGTCATAAATTTATCATCCCAGCTGTAATTTGAATCTGATAATAAAGAAGCTCTCTCTGTAATTTTTGTTCAAATAAGGTTTCTTTTTGTTAGACGTCTTATATGAAGAGGAGATTGCTTTCAGTGATTCTCAATTAGCAGACCAAATAAAACTCATTAAGCTAAAGTGTCTAAGAAATTGTCAGCTGAGCCATTTTATATAATCTCCTAAAATATATACTCATCTTTGTCTCCCTTTGAATGTATTTTAGTGTTTCCAGTGTCATGTGTGAAATGGACAGTTCCAGTGATGCATCTCTCCTGTTTATATTGTTTTCTCTTCGATCTGCCTTCACACTTATTTTGGGGAAAAGACATTTTTTCTAGTTCCACCTGCTTGCCCTGGGGCTGGTCTGTGCTTTTTTTTTTTTTTTTTTGAAAAAAAATCCTTGTACATGGGAACAGAGATCCCACATCTTCAGTCATGTGACCAAGAAAGAAGAAAAGCCAGACTTTCACAATATCTGGATCTTCCCCCAGGTGAGATAGCAGCCTTAGAGAGGAAACAGATGAAGCCACCTGACATATAATTTGGTCACCATGTTCTTGTTAAGCAGCTTTGTTGAGCCTTTTCATACTTCCCTGGTTTAAGGCTTTTCTGGCTAGGAGCTGAACATATTTTGCCCCAGTATGGAAAAGGTCAAAATGCAACCAAGAATCAAGATAAGAGATAGACATTTTCAATAGAACCTCTCCCCTTTGTACTATTTAAAATGTTCTGTTTCTAATAGCAATTGATTTCTACTAGATTTGCATCCTGCATTTGACCGGGTGGTGGTGGTGGTGGTGGTTGAACACATACATCCATCTTCTGATTTCTGTCTGGAAGGAAAGCACAGGCTTAATTTGCAATTTGTTAATTACAATTTTGTAATTTGTTGAGATGCATGCATTTGAGGAAATCATGTTCCTCAATCAGAGGAAACGCAATCTATTTTGATCTCAACTGGCAAGAACAAACACCAATTTTCTTGTATTTCCCACATTCATTGCTCCCAGCCTCATATTATTTACTTTTAATGAAGATCTAGACTTTCTTACTTTCAATTATTTATTTACTTCCTTAATTCTGTCAAGACATCTTGTACACTGACGGCATTATACTAACAATGAAGAACATGTAGTCAGATGAAGGTGTTGAACTGCATCTCCAGTCATCCTGCACTAACTGTTTATGTTGGCAAGGACAGATTGAAGTACAGCAGTCCAACAACCTCTGGAGGGTAGATGCATATTTTATTTTGTTATCTAGAGAAAAGGGAGGCTACAACTATTGCTTATCTAGATAGTACAGGAAGATTTAAAAAAGCTACATGAAATACTGGACCTTTTACAGTGGCTATTTCTGTCCTTTCTCTAGATGTGTTTGTTAGATTATTGTAATTGTAACATTGCAAATTTAATGTTTGAGTGTGTGAAGTAGAAACTACACATTTTGTGAGATCAGACAAGCATTTTGAATAATGGGTTATTACAATTTTTTTTAACTATCCTTCCTTCCTTCCTTCCTTCCTTCCTTCCTTCCTTCCTTCCTTCCTTCCTTCCTTCCTTCCTTCCTTCCTTCCTTCCTTCCTTCCTTCCTTCCATTTACAGACCACCACATCAGCACATAGCACTCTTCTGGGAGGTTTACAATGTAATAATAAAACATATAGAGTAAAAATTAAAATCAGTTCATTGAACCAAATAGAGCAAGATACAACCAATACTAGAAGAGGCATATTCTCTAGATGTGAGAGCAGGACCGAGGGCAAGCCTTGCATAGAAGGCTTCTCTTTAAAGAAGGGTTTCCAGAAGGCTTCTAAACATTAAGAGGGAGGAAGCCAGGCACTTGATTGAAATTGATGAAATCCTCTCCAGAGGCTCTGTGTAAACTCTGAGGCCCAAAACAGGTGCACTGGCCTTCTTGGGAGTCCTGATGGCCTATCCAGACTTTATTCGTAACTGACGCAAATTACTGGCCCACTTGTATTGTTTTGGTCTGTACTTTTCCTATTTCTGTGTCTTTGTTAGGTTGTTTTCTCTCTCTATTTATCATTTATTTATTGTTTTGTACTTATTGACTGCCCGATTTTCCCAGAGGAACTCTGGGTGGTGTACAACATGTCACAAAAACAGCAAGTGCCCAAAACTACAACCCCATGACATACCCAGTCACAATACAAATAATGAAGGGGAAAAAAGATAGAATACAATACAAATAAATATAATAATACAATATGAAAATACTAAAAATAACAAAATAAAATAAACATAGCACCACGGGCAGCCATAACAAAGTCAGATCCGGCAAGAAAGAGCTAGAGCTAGCAGTTAAAAAAAAAGATACAAAATCACTATCACAATCACAATGTTTTCAGAGGTCCCCAAAGCATTCCCTGAAGAGCCAGGTCTTTAAAGCCCTTCTGAATGCCTCCAGATTCAATCTCTCTCTTTTCCCCCTTCATTATTTATTATTATGATGATGATTGAACATGCTTGTTTATATTTTAGTGCATACATTAATGTTAATTTTGAATCTGATTTTTTATTATTTTATTTAATAATGTATTATGTTATTGTATTTTAATTGTATTGTACATTGCCCAGAGTGGCCCTCAGGCCAGATGGTTTTGCAGCATAGAAATCAAATAAATAAATGCAGCTGGCAAATAAATAAAATGATGACGAGTTGCAGCTTATGCAGAATTTTGGTTTCAAATCCAGCTGAGATGGCTTGGTTTATCTTCAGTGGACTGAGGAGGGGTAGACTTGTCCTACATCTAAGACGGTAATTTATCTTGTCATGCTTTGGCACTCGTGAATACTAATTGGTGGTGACGGTGGTGGGGTTTCTCCCTGATTCCTATCAATCACTCTGAATGTAGCCAGCAAGCAGATGTGCTTCCAATTGTTCATAATTGCATGGATACACTCTGTTTGAGGAACACATTCTCTTGGTGAATTCTGTCAAGGCTGTCCATCAGATGAAGACTATTCTTCAATATTTAGTGAATTTTCTGCCAGCTTTGCCATTTACTCACCATTTTATTGCTTTCCTGTTCTGTCCAGGGTGGTTGAAAGATCAATTATATCACTGGCATCAAAGGATAATGAAAGGCTCTTTTATTATCTATTCAAGTAATCCATAATACCAATTTTAAGATCACCTGTACAGATAGGATGGAAGAAACATATAAAATATAATCTTTCAATTTATTCCTGTGAATGTTCTCCATGAATATATCTCATGGTGCTGTGGTTAAATGCCTATACTTCAGGTAAAACTGTGCTCATGACCTGGAGTTCAATCCCAGGTAGCAGATTCATGGTTGACTCAGCCTTCCATCCTTCCGAAGTTGATAAAATGAGTACCCAGATTGCTGGGGGGGGGCAATGTGTAGACAGCACACTGTAATTAAACTGTAAACTGCCCAGAGACTACTTGAAGTGGTATGGGGTGGAATATAAGCAGAACACATTGCTTTTTCCTTGTAGGGGGAGGGAAATTCAAGATGCAATAAAAATATTCTGACATGTTTGATATTAACATTGAACAATCAACCTCTACAATGACATAACTGTAGGGTTTGGTGGATTACTTCTTAGAACTCGAAAGCTCTGAAGCAAAGTAACTGTTGAAGCAGCACTCTGAAACAAAGTTTAGAGAGCTGTGAAGACCAGATGAAAAGAAATGAAGAACTACTTCACGTGGTCTATATTTTATGGAAGGCGTATTTCGTACTGGCTTATATGTTAAAAGGGAGTGCAAGGCTGTTGATGACTACTGAATATTATTTTGAGTCACACAATAGGAGAAATGTATCACCTTGATGGCTTGGCAGAGGTATCAAGATGACTACTGTTTAATGCAAAATACTAGACAGCATGCATTCTCATTCTGATCAATCAAGCTTTCCTTACATTGTTAGATTATCTTCTCAGTTCCAAATCAGACAGTGAGCAATCTAGAAGATGAATCTGGATTAGCAACCCCCTCTTTGACATGTATTTGTCTTATGGTAGATATTAAAGTACAACATGCCCCCCCTGACGTGCAAGCCTGGATTCTAGTCTCAAGTTTCTGTCTTAGTTTCCGTTTCCAATAACATCAAATGGGCATGTGTGGGGGAAAAAATCCTGCTACCCTTGAAATAGACTGCCAGTTAGCGTAAATAATGATGGGGAAAGTGTACCAGTAAAAAACAGCTCCCTGTTACTGTGCTTCCCTGAGAGTACAGGTGAAACTTGAAAAATTAGAATATTATGCAAATGTTCATTTATTTCAGTAAGTCAACTCAAATGGTGAAACTTATATGAGATAGACTTATTACATACTAAGCGAGATATGTCAAGGCTTGCTTTGGTAATGCTTGTGATTATTATGGAGTACAGTTTATGAAAACCCTAAATTCATAATCTCAGAAAATCAGAATAATGTGGAAAGGTTCCCTAGTCACATCAAGAACAGCATCAAGATCCACCACATGCAGACAGATCCTGGGCTTGGGCTTCAAATGTCGTATTCCTTTTGCAAGATGTTCCTGAACAACAAAAAACATCAGAAGCATTGTACCTGGGCAACCGGGGGTGGTGGTCTGCTGTTCAGTGGACCAAAGTCCTCTTTTCTGATGAGAGCAACTTTTGCATCTCCTTTGGGAACCAAGGACCCAGAATCTGGAGGAAGAATGAAGAGGCACACAATGCACAATGCTTGAAGTCCAGTGTGAAGTTTCCACAGTCTGTGTTGATTTGGGGAGCCATGTCATCTGCTGGTGTTGGTCCACTGTGCTTCATTAAGTCCAGGGTTAATGTAGATGTCTACCAGGAGATTTTGGAGCACTTCATGCTTCCTTCCACAGATGAGCTATATGGAGATGCTGAGTACATGTGCATGCTTAGACTTTTCAGTGGTCCAATATTGTTCTATTTCTAATCCTTGTGTTATTGGTGTCATGTAGTAGTTTAATTTTCTAAGATTGTGAATTTGTGTTTTTCATAAACTGTATGCCATAATCATCACAATTATACCAATGTAGGACTTGACATATCTCACTTAGCATGTAAGGAGTCTATCTCATATATTAGTTTCACCTTTTGAGTTGACCTACTGAAATAAATGAACATTTGCACAATATTCTCTTTTTTTGAGTTTCACTTGTATGCCTCACAGAAATCAACAGGATAGAGTGATAAATAGAATCACACTTTGATGCCACAGCTGGGTGCTCACCAGGAAGCAAAAAAAGTCATATCTTGGTTGTGGATCCAAAAAAACTGCATTTATTGAAAATTTCTTTGGAATGTGCAGCATTTGTATCAACAAGCCTTAAGGCCAAAGTGTTCCCTGACATTTGAATCACTTGTAATTGACTAGTCAAAAGGGTTGAGAAAGACAATATATGCTGCCATCCATTTACAAGCTCTCACAGTGAGTCATTGCTTTGTCCTTGAAACCAATTGCTTTGAACCTACAGTAATAATTGAAGAACAGCTTTTTAAAAATGTATGATTTTATATCTTACCTTCATACCAATGCTATAATTAATATTCCTATATCCTTTTGGTGTTGCATTTGAGGTCTTCTTAGAGCACTTTTGTACTGCTAGAACAGGACATTACACTGAATTTTGCACTTGCATTCCATTTGTCACAGCCTTGCCCTTCATTGTCTAGTATCTGCATCGCAAGAGATAATGATGATTCGATAATTCACACCTAACCTTATTTCACCGCTTGATCAGTCTAGGAAGAGGTGCAGTTAAAGCTGTCATCAAAGATGGCCAGGGCAGGGTATTCGCCACCTTACGAAAAACTGTTTCCTGTAATGTCTAGGGCCACCATTCTCAAATGGGGACTTAGAGCTCTTTTGGAGACCCTGGCACACTTGAAGGAAGCCACAGTCTGGGAACAATCTTTCACATAACACCTGATAAGATTTGTTATGCAACTTATTCAGTCCTGATTTAACCTTCACTACTGTGCAAAAGTCTTAGGCCACCATTACATTGGTTGCTTCAGCAATGTTATAATGGCCATATATAATTATTTCTCGGTCTTTTTATTTGACCACATCCAGAAAATACAAAATATTAGTATTCACTATTCAAAACAGAAAAAAATCATAAAAAAAACTTTCACTGGCTTCATGTTCACTTCTGCACCAACTTCAAGGCAATGACATTAACAGTAAAAGCCCTAAACGGTTTGGAACATTGTTATCTTGAAGAAAACCTGCTTCCAAATTCATTCTTCTCTAGCCAGGTAGCTAAGAACTCTGACTCCAGCAAATAAAAGAGTAAAACCTGGGCCTTTTCAGTGGTCCTCCCTTCTCTTTGGTACACCCTCCCACCTGAAATCTGCCTCCCTCCCCCCTCACTGGGAGTTTTCAAGTGACTGTTAAAAAACATGGCTCTTTCAGCAGGACTTTCCAGAGCCTGAAACACCATAAGGTGATCTCAGAGTCATCATTCTACCTCCTAGTGAGAGTTAATGTTTGATTTTATTCAGAGCCCACTTGCTTCTCTTTCTAGTGATCCATGGTATCTGTAAAACTCTCCTCCAACATTACATATCAAACACGCCCTATTCAGCTTTCTATTCTGTTCTGCATTTGCACATGCGTAACATACAGGAATGATCTTGACCTTGGTCTCAGAGACATAAGCTTACTTTTGACCAAGGCTGTATCAACCCATGGTCAGGGATGCTCAGTATTTTGGCCCCCCCTCCAGCATTTCAGTCTTTCTCCCCACTACAGTTGACAGCATGACCCTGGTGAATTCGAGGGCCTCTAGGCTTCACCCTAGTCAGCCTTATGAATTATATGGCCCAACCTCTGAATATATTTACTAGCTCCTTCATATGTGCCCTTCCAATTCCAAGCCTTTCTCTGATTTCCAGTGTGTGGCTTCTGTTTTGATTGATGATCAAACAGAGTAATTTCACCAATATTGGTGTCAATGTTTAAACTACGCCATTCTTCTCTAGGCACGTTGTCTTCTTAATGTTCAGCTGTAACCTTTCGCTTGTACTTTTTTCCTTAACCTTTCTCAGTAGTTGTTCCAAATAGTTGCCATTTTATACCAGTAATATGCCATCATCTGCACATCTTGAATTATTGATATACCTTTCACCAATTTTCCTTTTCCATTTGAATCTATTCCAAATGTTATATATACAGAGCGACGAAATAGAGAGATTAAATCTTTTCTGAAACTTTTGTTAGTGGGAAACAATTATGACAATAGTTTGTTATTCAGAGAATATAGGTCTATGCACAAAATGCAATAAAATGTTCTGATACACATATGTTATTGTTCTGTCGTTAAGTCATGCCCAACTCTTTGTGGGGGGCCATGGACCAGAGCACGCCAGGATACCCTGTCTTCCACTGTCTCCCAGAGTTTGGTCAAATCCATGTCGGTTGCATTGATGACACAATCCAACCATCTCATTCTCTTCCATCCCCTTTTCCTTTTGCCTTCAATCTTTCTCAAAATCATCGACTTTTCCAAGTAGTCCTCTCTATTCATGAGGTAGCCAAAGAACTGGAGCCTCAGCTTCAAAATCTGTCCTTCCAGTGAACATTCAAGGTTGATTTCTTTCAGGATGGATACACTGTAGCTTTTCATGATCCAAAACATATCATTTTTCTCTTGAACTTAGTTTATGCTCATCCATAGCCAACAAATAGTTGTAATATGAGGTCTTTTCCTTTTCTGAATCCATCTTGAACATCAGTTTTTCTTTCTCTATATGTGAAAAAGCTGTGTGTTGTTTTTTGTGTGTGAGATCTTGAACATCACTTTTTCTAACAATGGTGCTACAGTCTTCAACATCTTCAATGTTGCAGTCTTCAACATCTTTCTGGGGGTACTGGAACATATAATGAATGTTTCTGGTCTATAAATTTTTGCATTGTTTTCCATCGTTTTTTGAGGGGGGACATATTCTTGGTTAGCATTTTGATATATTCAGTCTTTGTAGCTTAAAATAGCTCCACTAATCTCCCATCAGTGATTCCTTTCAGTTGTTTTGAGGCTAGCTCTTATTTCATCACCTCAAATTGCAGATTCTTCATTAAAGGAACCTGTCATCCATGTATCTATTCTGCATAGCTCTTCCATAGATTATTTCCATTTTCTCTTTCTTTTTTCATAATCAGATAATAAATTCCACTATTGACATTTCAATGCGTCTAATTGAGGTTTAAATTAGTCTGAATTTCTTCGTGGCTGAAAGTTCTTTTCCTTTTCCCCCACCAGATATTTTTGCAGTAATTATTATAATAGTATTCTTTGTCCTTACCTGTAATTTGCATTTAGGCTTCTTGCCCTCTGGAACCACGCAGCTAGCTCAGAGCCACCAAGGTGACAGAACACATTTGTTTCAGCTCTATTTCCTGCTTTGTGTTCCAGTCACCTATGATTATCAGCACATTCTGATTGGTCTCTGATCATTTTCTTCCTTGACACTTGCATAGGAGAAGTTCATTTCTTGTTCTTCAGCCTGTGCAGTTGTAGCACAGACTTCCCCAGTCATTAAGTTGAAATGATTTTTAAAGAAAATACCTGAGCATTTTCCTTGAGGTTGGGAAAAAGGATAATAGAATCATGGAGTTTTAAGAGACATCAAGGGTCATCTAGTCCAACCCCCTGCGATGCATGAACCCCTATCACAGTACTCCTGACATATGGCCACCCAGCCTCTGCTTAAAAACCTCCAAAGAATGAGACTCCTCCACCCTGGGTGGCAGCATATTCCACTGCTGAACAGGTCTAACTGTCATGAAGTTCTTTCTAATGTTTAAATTGAATCTCTTTCCTGTAGTTTGAGACCATTGTCCCACATCCTAGTCTCTGAAGCTATAGAAAACAAACTAGCACCTTCCTCAATGTCACATCCTTTCAAATATTTAAACACAGCTATCATATCCCCTCTCAGCCTTCTTTTTGAAAGGCTAAACATTCCCAGCTCCCTAAGCCACTCCTCATAAGACATTTCTTCCAGACCCTTAATCTACTTGGTTGCCCTGCTCTGGGCCCGTTCAAAATTGTCAACATCCTTTTTAAACTGAGGTGCACAGAACTGGACACAGTACTCCAGGTGGGGTCTGACCAGATCAGAATAGAGTGGTACTATCCCTTCCCTTGATCTAGACACTATGCTTCTGTTGACGCAACCAAGAATCACATTGCAAATTGGGGGACAGATTATAGCACAGTGTTAACATCTCACTTTTTTCTCATAACTGTACCAAAAGTGCCTTTTTGCATGCCTGCTGAAGGCCTTAAAGGAATCAGCCGCGTTACACAAATTATTGCTGCACAAGAGTGCAGCAGTGATCTTGTATTGGCACAGGAAATCCATATGCTAAAAACCAATTACTTTTAACATGATAACTTTCACCTAGCTTTCAGATCAATGCCAGATTTGGCAGTCAGTCCAGATACCTACATAGGTTGTTCAAAAACACAACTCTGACAATTACATTTGGGTGAGAAACGGGTACCTGATGAAAAAAATAAGTCAGATTCTGGCATTTCCTCCTGCTTGGTATCTCTTTGAGAACAGTAATGACCACAGGAATGTATCTTTAACCATCTTGACTGCTAAGAGTGAAGATAAAAACACCTGGGCGCCCTTTGACTAGGGCAATGACTTTAGGATTTTTCCCAGCTTGCAGGTGAATAAGAAGGTCTTACCTGCTGAGACACCAGGCAGATTTCTGAGGGGGGAAATAACCTGGAGCTGTAAACACTTTGATTTTGTTCTTTTGCTGCTTGCAGGTACAACTGCAAAGACAGTGTTTCTGTGTTTTTGCCTCAGTGGCATGCAAATTTTAGCTATGTTCTGCTTCTGCTTTTATACTGCCCCATGCCACTTCAAGTAGTCTCTGGGCGGTTTACAGTTTTAATTACAGTGATTGGCTACACATCCCCCCCCCAGCAAGCTGGGTACTCATTTTACTGACCTTGGAAGGATGGAAGGCTGAGTCATCCGTGAGCCAGCTACCTGGGATGGAACCCAGGTCATGAGCACAGTTTTAGCTGCAGAGCAGCTGTTTAACCACTGTGCCATGAGGCTTCCCCCAATACCTTCCCCCATTCCTAGTCATCTTTGGAGAGAAGTTGTCAACCTCGTCTTTATCTATTTGTTGGGGGGGGGATGTTCCTTGAAGGTCCCCCAGCCCCGTGGGGGGGGGAGGGGGAGGAAGCAGAAATCACTAATTTCTGTGCCCTGGCTAGAAGTCAGGAGATTCCAGACCCTTACCTGCTTGCACTACATTCAGGTCTCCTGGCCTTGGGTAAGATTCAGCATTCTAAGATGAAAATGTTTATTATCAATAAAATTGTGGCCCTATTTTAACCCAGATAACTTGTGTTGCCTCTTTATTCCGGGCAAGGTGGGCAAGGACCCTTGTTGCATTTCAAAGGTCAGGGCCAAGTACTGAAAACTGACAACCAATGATGAAAAATATTTTTAGGATATATTGTTTTACTTTATATTTTTTTCTTCCTTGAGATTTCAGTTTTTTCTTACCCACTTAGAAATACAACACTATTTTGCTCAATCATTTCCCAAAGTTACTTCCTGTCTGATAAACTGTTAAGAATTGGAAGAATTTGGCGAGATTACACCTGCCCACTCAGCATTTTTCTCTGACAAATAAGGTGGGGAATTTTGAAAGCCTGTTTGCTCACAATATAAACACTGTGAAGATGATGATAAAAATGAAAAGAGGCACATAAGTAAGAAACATTGTGAGTAATAGTACAATTCTATGCAAATCTATTCAAATCGTTCTCCTTAGTAGCATTTACTTGACTGAGTAATCTAGTAATATTCTGATCCAATAGGTACTATACTAGCTGACTAAGTCATGAGCCTTTAATTGCATATTTCCCATACGCCTTTTCATAGAAAACAACTGTCTTGATATAAATGTTGCAAATGTTGTGGCATTTAATGGGAAACAATTTCAGTTCATTTCAATGGAGTGAAGATGTTGCATTCTTCATAAGAATTATTATTAAATAAATATTTTTAAGATGATACACTTAACGTTGTCTCACTGTGATGATAAATAAGAGGAGATTGGTGTTTTGAGTGTGTTTTGAGTGAATCACTTGCCGTCAGTTCCCCAAACCCATTTAATGTTAGACTGAAGAGTTTCTCACCCAATTCTTTATGTGATATATTCTACAAATATAATAGAAAAGTAGCATCTAAGTAAGAGCAGAAGAACCAAACCCTTAAATGCCTCCAAACTATCCATTTGTGAGAAGGCAGCCCCTGAGTATGAAGATTTCATAGCCATCTAGTAACCGTGTGAATACAGCCACTACTGTATTTTCAAACAAAATCCCAGCCAAAATAGGAAATCTTGATTACAGAGAAACATTTTTGTTGGACTGGAATAGAAGCATGATTTTTGTACCTCTCAAAAGTTGTTATTGTAACCTCCTGGGACTTATCAAGAGCCAGCACATTTGAAAGATTATGAAGCATTGCATTAAAATCCTAGAACTGAAGGATCATTGAGTTTTTTGCATTTTTATTGTTGAAAAACAGAGTTTCTGAACCCAGTGCAATTTTTTGATCCAAAGAGAAACAGGAAAATGAACACAAAATCAGGCCTTTTATTTCTTGATGTGCCCCTATTGAAAATAGCCAATGTCCAGTGTAGGTACAAATCATTTCAATACCTGGGTTAAAATTCATTGCCTGGATAAACCTTACTGGTCATGTACCTGTGTCTACAGGGCTTATGCCTTATTGTCTCAGCTGTATCTCATAGACTGCAGCTAAAATGTTCTTTGTTTTCTCATATGACTATAACAGTAGTGGTCCTAGATCAGATTAAGTGGGTTCTAGATCAAATCAAGCCTGAACTATTTTCTTTTTTGTTAGTGTTTGGCTGCTATCTCACATGGGGAAGATCCTGATCTTTTGAAGGTCTGGCTTTTTCTCTTCCTCTGATCACATGACAGAAGATGTGGGATAGCAGTTCCCATGGAGAAGGAAGTAAAAAAAGCTAGCTGAGCAGTGCTTGTGGGGGGGGGAGAGAGAAATGAAAATGAAAAAAGCGCTAGACTAGCTGGAGGACCAGCTGGCTGGAGCTAGGGGGGAAGTAAAAGAAGAAGAGGAAGAAGCACTGACTGGTCCCAGGAACAGCCACTTGGCGCTATGAGAAAGGAAAAAAGAGAGAAAAGAAACCCAGATCATCTACGTGCTCCCATGTTGTCTGCCTCTTAAAAAGATAGAGTTTTAAGCGAGGCAAAAAAATCCCTACTTCTCCGGTAGGTCTTGGAAACCTTGCTTAAGGGGGCGTTGCCAGGGTTTCTTTTTTTTTTTCCTTCCAAAAATCCCAGTGGCCGTGAGGACAACATTTTTGGACACTGTTTATCTTCAAATTTGATTTGCATTTAAAGGGATGTGGGATAGAGCTTTTTGTCCCACTTGATGGTGGGGTCTGCCACTTGGCACGGTCATGGGCTAGCTCTGGGTGAACCAGAGAAAACTTCATGTCATTGTCAACGGTGTACATCCAGCACTGTTTTGGATGTCCCCTCAGTCAGGATCTGCTGACCTCCAGGAGGAGACACTTTTTGGGCAGAGTTTCCTCATCAGCCCACAACATGTCTCCATACCAATGCAGTCAGGATTTGCGCATCTTGTCAGTAATAAGTGCAATACTGTATTTTGCTCAGATGTCATCATTGTACACACCAGCCTTTTGTGTGAGGCCGCGGCTCCGCGGTGGGGGTGCCCCGCGGCAGCGGCGGCCGCCCACCTCAGTGGGGTGCCTCTGCGCCGTCGCTGCCGGCGGTGCCAGCGGCGATCCCAGTGGCGCCCTCGGTCCAGAGCCGCCTTGCCTCCGGCTGAGGCTTTTCCGGTCGGGAGGGGAGGGAGGCTGATGGGGGGTGTCTCTGCGCTGGCCAGCGCACGCACAATCCGGTTGGGGGGCTCGGGGGGCCTGGCCTCTCTCTCTCTCTCTCTGTGGGGGGGGACGGGAGCAGCCGCTCCTTCCTTCCTTCACCCTCTCCCAGCGGTGCGGCGGCGGCGGCGGTGTTCCGGCTCCCGGGCCCCCACCCCGGCCTCTCCTCTCCTCTCCTCTCCTCTCCTCCAGCGGGGCGTAGTGGGGGCTCCGGCCCGGCTTCCCTTGTCCCTCCCCCGTTCCTCGTGCCTCCCCCGCGCGCCCCCTCCTCCCCGCCGACCCCCGCGCGCCCGGCCCCCAGGGCAGGGGGGAGGGGCCGGGAGGAGGCGAGGAGGGGCACGCGTTCTTTTTTTTCTCCTCCTCCTCCTCCTCTTCCTCTTCTTCCTCCTCCGCCTCCTCCTCCTCCCTGGGGCTCTCCTTCATCCAGTCACTGCATGGACCGCGCTCCTCTGTCCCACTTTCTGCACGCCCGCCCTGCCACACACAGCCAGAACGCGGGGAGATGCGGCGGCGGCGGCAGTGGCAGCAGCAGCCCAGGGGACGCTCATTCATTCTGCAGGCATCCTTCGCCGAGCGGGAAGAGGGGGGAATATAAGCTGTGGAGTGCGGGGGGCGCAGGCAATGGGGGCGCCCGGTTCCCGCCGGTAGCCCAGGAAAGCGAGCGGCGGAGGCTGGCTCCCGCCCCCTCTCGTGCTCCGTCACCAGCCGGCCTCCCTCCTCCTCCTCCTCTTCTTCCACCCCCCCCCTTCGCCTTTCCACCTCCGACCACCCAAGAAAAGTATCCAGGGCCTCCCCCCCCAAAAAAGCGTGCAAAGACCGCCCGCTTGGTGGAGCCAGGCCTGGCCAGCCAGTGCGGCTGTGACCTCAAACGCCACCCTGAAGTGCCGCCTGAGTATTTGTGTGTGTTGTGTTTGAGGCACGGGAGGGTCACGAGGAGATGCCGGCCTCGCTCGGGCAGCTGGCCGGAGGCGAAAGCCCGCCTTCAAGCGAAGCAGGGAGGCGTGAAGAGAAACACCCCCCCCACACACACACACAGAGACGGGCGGGAGGAGGGGGTGCGCACGTGTACGTGTGTGGAGTGCAACCCCCCCGACCTTTTCGCCTCAAACCCGCCTCCCCTCCCCTCCCCTCGCCTCACCTGCCCGGCGTAGGTGGCCGTGCCTCGATTGTGTGTGTATGCCTTTATTTGCTGCATTACTGCGAGGGAGCGGGAACGCGGCCGCGGCGGAGAGGCGTCTCGGGGCACGTATCCGCCGGCCGGCCCGCCCAGGGGAATGCGGAGGCCGGGGGTGAATGTGCCTGAGGCTCGCGCCGGGGAGGGCTGGGGCCGGTCGGCGAAGTGCTGCGTCGTCTCCTCCGCCACAGGAGGCGGCGGTGGAAGAAGTAGAGGAGAAGCAGGGGAGGGCAGTCGAAGAGGCAAAAAGACCCCTCGGCTGGTCCCCTCCCTGCTGCTGCTGCTGCTGCTGCTGGTGGTGGAGGGCGGAGGAGGAGGACGCGCTGCCGCCGCCGGCGGGCAGAGAAGGGAGCCAAAGGCAAAGGCGGCAGCTCCTCCTGCGCTCCTCCAGCCTTCCTCCTCCACCGGCCACCCGCGGGAGAGAAGAGGAGGAGGAGGAGGGCAGCAGAGGAAAAGGGGAGGAGCCTCCCCGGCCTCCCCAGGCGGCCTGGTGCCGACCGGTCCGCAGACCGGCACCGGTCCGCGGACCGGGGGTTGGGGACCACCGTCTTAAGTGATTGCCTCCATAGCCAGAATGAAAAGGATCAGGGAAAGTGGTGATCCTTGGTGGAGGCAAAAATGTTGAAATATGTGCTGCCCTATTTTGGACATATCATGAGAAGGCATGACACACTGGAAAAGGCAAAAGTGATGGGAATGGTGGAAGATGAGAAGGAAAGAGGAAGATCAAGTATAAGAGGGACACACTCACTAAAGTAAGCCACAGGATTGAGTTTACATGATCTGACCAGGGATCTTAAGGAAAGGGTGTTTTGGACGTTGCTCATCCGTAGGGTCAATATAAGTCAGAAGGGACTTATAATGGTATATAGCAACAGCAGCAGTTTAGGTAATAGTAATAGGAAGTTGCAGACATTGGCTCCCTGGTCCTACACAGGTATCATATTTGTAACGATTAGTGTGCAGACAGAATATGATTAAATGCTGTTCTGATAAAATGTGACACCATCTAATAAACGAGAATGGGGGGAGGAAGAAGAAACCCACATTTGTGACCATAAATCATATAAGCTACAATTTACATGACAAGCTGGCATTGATGAAGACAATGTAGAAATAACAAATGCCATGCATGTCATCTTGGGGATAAAAAGACTAATTTCTAATTCTTAATAGTATAATTATCTTAATGTTATTCCTTGGCTAAAATCCATTTCTTTATAATGAAACAATTTATGGTTGGGCTACAAGCACAGTCATGGAACAAGGAACTCATTCAAGGTTCCATTCCAATTTGACAGATATCAATCAAAGTTCCTTCTTTCCCCATTAAATAAGACCTTGCAGCATGCTGTTCTTTCCAGATAAACAGTTTTGTTGAGAAGGCAAACCACCGAAGCAAAGGTTTAGCAAAACAGGATGGGAGTATTTGCTACCCGATTAAGTATTGTATGTTGCTTCTTTAGGATGATCCATGAAAATAGCCATTTTGGAAAAAAAATCTATACACAAACAATTGTCTGTAATAGACAGTACATTGCATGTGTCAACACAAAATAACCACACAGTACAATGATATACTTTCCACTTCTGTCACAAGTGATGCAAGGAGCATTATTCAAGCGAACAGAGCTGACGTATGTCAGCATCTTAGCAAAAGTTCAAAGAACAAGGACATAAGAACATAAGAACATAAGAAGAGCCATGCTGGATCAGGCCAAAGGCCCATCTAGTCCAGCTTCCTGTATCTCACAGTGGCCCCATCAAATTTGTCCAGGAGTGCACATGAGACTAGATATCTGTCTCCTGATACCATTCCCCTGCATCTGGTCCTTGAATTACCCCGGTTTTAAGCCTGGAGATGAAAAATCTCCATCATAGTTTGTAACCTGTGATGGACTTTTCCTCCTGGACTCTGTCCAATCCCCTTTTGAAGGCATGCCTTCAAAAGCTAAAGTTGCATGTATCCACATGGGGCAGTGGTCCAGACCAGGCACTGGAATATGTTCAGGGGCTGAAAGACTTACTCTGCCTGGTTTTCACCTTAAACAAATCTCTTTGCCCACCTAGCTCTGAACAATGAGGCAAGAAATTTATATCAGGTTTAAACTGGGCCACAATTTTATTATAAATCCATTTAACCATTAAGCTTTTAGAATCACCTTTTGCCTAACATGGTAAGTTGTAATGAGGATAGGACCATTGAAATAAATGAAATTTATGGAGGATTTGACTCATTTCGGCCAATTTTGGAAATTAAATATTTTACTGCATTTGACTGAAACTTGGACAGAAACAACTCAAAAACAACCTTTGCAGATAATTCTTGCTATAAGTCGCAATCAGTTGTATCAATGGTGTTACGCAGTCAGATCAACACTCACCCGAACAGAATTTTCAGGTGCCTCCAGGTCCTTTGTCATCATCCACTATCACATCTCATCCAACATATATACCCTTGAAGGGATTTCAAAGTATATGGGATACTGGTTTTATTATTGCCATACCCCAGTGAGTTTCCAGGGCCAAGTAAGGATTTGAATTCAGACCTCTTGAATCCTAGCCTGATACTATATCACATTGGCGGTCTGCAAATCCTTGAACCTCATAATAACATGGACCGTTCCCAGTCATTCAATCATAGAGTCACAGATTCACTGAATTGGAAGGAACATACAGCATAAGGCCATCGGGTTCAACTCTATGCTCAGTGTAGGAATTCAAATGAAAGTATATTTAACAGATATATTATTATTTTTCTTGAATGCCTCCAGCATAAGAACACTCCCAAGCTCAGTGATTCCATTGTCATGCTGCTCTAACAGTATGGCCATTCTCTAGCAAGTTGTAAACATGTAAACTGCTTTACAGTGGATGGACTTAAACAAAGTGTAAACTGCATCTTTTGTTCCTAATGTCTGGTAGGATATGGGGATGTGAAAGTAGTGAAAACTTGCAAGGTCAGAAATCTGAATGGTGGGGCTTGATCATTGCTTGCTAGGAGGAGTAATGACTTCAGTTTTGCTAAACCCAAGAAGAAATTTTTCTTTTCCCTCCAGTTGGGGAGGGTAGTTTGCTTTTAACCCCAGATTTGCTGCTTTTTAAGTCACCTTCCTCAATGCGTCCCTAACATTCTTTTAAAAAAGACTAAATTATTAATAAGGTCATAAATCTTATTAAAATCTAATATCCTTCAGCAAAGCTGCCTGGCATGGATAATATATAAAATGAGATTTCACTGTAACAGAACACTAGGTAGAAGATTTCAGGTTAATTGCGAAGCTGCTTTTTCCACATGCAAAAATAGCTTCCAAAAATTGCCCTGGTGCTGCTGGAAGACCATAAGCATGCTTAAGAGACCACATTTGCTAAACCAGTTACCTCTTCCATCAACTCTGCTGAATGATATGCACTTAGACTAAATATTGTATGAATACAAGGAATTCACATCTTGGAAAGGATGATTTAGGGCAGTGGTCTCCCATCTTAATTATCCCAGGGACTAGTATTGGGTCCTGTTGTGTGCATGCACAAAGGTTCCATCATGACCATTTAGGTTATGACAGGTGCAAAGTGGGGAGTGGGAAGTGTGTGCTCCTACTTAGTTGGTAACAAGCCATTCACCAGTAGCCAGCTGTAGACCGGGGGTTGAGGACCCCCAATTCAGGGTTTCTAAGTACATGTTGTTCATCCAAGCATTTAAAAGCCAATTCAGGTGTGCAGGAATGCCCAGAATACAGTGTTCTAACAACTCCAAAGAATACATCATTGACTGTTTATTGGAAAGCAGTTTGAACCCTTCCCAGAGATAGGAGACACACAGGAAATAGGGCCTCTTATAGTTCTCCCATAACATCCTAGCTTTCTATATGCACAACATTTTGATTAGAGATGGGCACGAAATGAATTATTTTGTTTTGTTTTTCATTTTTTGTTTCGTTTCCCAACAAAATGGAAAAAAAAATCTGCTGACCGGCCAGCCCGGCCCCAACAGTGTAAATAGAAAAGATAAAGGAAACAAAACAAAATATAAAACATTTTTTTTAAAAGTTTCATGGTAAACGTAATAAAATGGGGGGAAGAAACAAAACACAAAGCAAAATGTGTTTCATGCCCATCTTTAATTTTGATGTACAAAACAATAAAACAAGAGGTTACTTAACAGGCACCCTGGATTAGAACTAAATCTATTTCTCTCCACATCCAGTTTCCATCTTAAATGCAATTCTGCATTGGGACTGGCTCTCCCATTAGAACAAGGAAGCTAAGACAATCATTTTGGACATTATAAAAGAGCACTCATTCATTATTTTGATGCTAGGAAAGTAGAGAGACACTTGGAAGATTTTGTCCTCCATGAACCAAAAGCCTTATACTGCTTCGAATGTCACTGTTACTGCCTTTTAGTGTGGTGTTCATTTGATACTTTTCTAGTATTTGCATACTTGTTGCTTTTAGCTTCAAATACTGTCTTTGAACTGCCCCGAGTCCTTTTCAAGGAGAAAGGCAAGGTAAAAATATTTTAAATTCATACATAAATAATAAATCTTGCACAGCCGTCCACAACCATTGTTTAATGTGTTGCATTCTTTCCAAGTTATCAAAATCAGCTAAATATATAATGTGATTATAGTAAAATAATATTTAACAACTGAAGAAGAAATTTTGACCTAGCCGCTAAAAGCTGAATTCATCATTGGAAGTGTCAGCACCTTGCTGAATCTTAATGGTTGTGTGTATAAAACTGTGAGGTTATCTGCACCAGCCATAAATATGTTTCATTGCCTCATTGTGCTATGTTAAAAACAATGCATTACTATGACTTCAAATTTGGCTTAAAGAGGCACAGGGTACATTTTATGAGGAGAAAGATATAGATCTCGTACCTCTAGGTCCTTATTTATTTATTTATTTATTTATTTATTTATTTATTTATACATTTCTATATCGTCAGTCTTCTGAAGGAACTCAGCAGTTCACAAAAGTCAAATTTACAATCAAAACTACTGTCAAGAATCAAGAATCAATAAAACAAGCAATTGTCACAACACATGAACTGTAATAAGAAACAAAGCAAACTAATAATCTGCAGGTGGACTTATGGCCAGGATCACAAAAAATAAAAAATAAAGTAAAATAAAATAAAATAAAATAAAATAAAATAAAATAAATGGTCACAAAATGCCTCTCTAAAAATCAGAGACTTAGTGATGGGCAAGAAATGAAAAACAAAATGCTACTTCATCATTTCATGATGTAACAAAATGGTAGGATGCATTTTGTTATAAAATGAAACAATTTTTCCCTCTATGAATGAAACAATTCATCCTAGTGGATTCAAAATCACAGGGGATCTTCCTCAAGCTCTCCCCTGTAAGCCCCCGAAATTTGGAGAGGTTTGGGGTTCAGAGGGCTGAGTTATTAAACTCCAATGGGGGTCCCACTAGGAGAAAATCATTCTGAATCTGGAAGCCACTAATACCCCCCTTGGGTGAGCAATTAGCACCTTCCTGACTCAGTTAGAATGATTGTCACATTTGCCCATGGGGGTGGGGGCTATTAGAGGCTTCCATCTCAATTAGAAATGATTTTTCTCCTAGGGGGACTCCCTTTGAATTTTAAAACCTCTCCAAATTTCAGGGGCTTACATGGAAGAGCTTGAGGAATCTCTCCTAAATGCATAACAAAACACATTCTACCATTTCGTTTTATTATGAAATGATTTGATACACAATGAAATGACCAAACAGGATTTCATTTTTTTCCTTTTGGGCCCATCTCTCATTTAAACTATCAGATAATAACAGGATAGTGGCTCAGAACAATCACAATTTACTTTAACAATCACAATTTACCTTTTTAAAAAAGCAAAGCAAAGTGGTCTGCTTATATACCACCCCATACCACTTCAGGTAGTCTCTGGGCGGTTTACAGTTTTTAATTAGAGTAGAAATATATCTCCTCTGAATATATTTCTTTGTTTCCCAAAGTTTTCATAAATGACACCTGTCAAGTCTGTTGCCCCAGGCCATATACAACACAGTGGATATGTACTATGGCCCACTAAGGATTGGTGGATCCAGAATGAGCCTGTTCCAAATGTTCCTTTGCTAAGTAAGTTTTCAACTTGGATCAAATCAATAGGAGAATTGATAACATAATGAAAAGAAGACGCAAATGCTATTTTTCTTGGTTTATTTTCTACAGAAATTACTTCTCTCTGTACTTGATCTTATTTAAGCTTGATACCTCAGAATATTCTTTAACATGGAAAAATAAACTTGGAGCAATACTGCGATATGTTTAAATAACATTCTGAAATCAAATTTAAATGTCAATACCAGTTAGCATTTATCTAACTATTCTCTTTCTACAACTAATGGAAATCTTAAAGTAGTTCTCAATGCCCCAGTGGTATTGATTACCAAGTACTGTAATTTGCCGTAAAAAATTACTCTCCTTTCACACAATCAGGCAGAGGATCTTATTTGCCATTGCTTCCAAATGCCACATAATAATAATTGTAAATGAACTAAATACCACCATACTGACATGTCATCTTCACCATAGTTCATTAAGACAGTGTAATCTGTTCCGTGAAAGTCCTGAGAACACTCACTCTGAGCAGCACTTATTTCGTTAATTCAGCTCGATAACAAAAGAGTGGATGTTTTAACTGCCATAATTGTACATCTCCTTTCAGAGGCAGATGAAAAAAATTCTAAGCAGCAGGGGACATCTCTAAAGCACAGTTCTTGAAGTCATAATTGCCATGCATTACCTATGCAAATTTCTCAACAAATTTATATTTCTGCAAAAGTGTTCTGGGATTTTATTTGATACAGGACTGAGAGGTTGTCTGCTGATTTTAGTTTATTCATGAAAGACCATTGAATCCCTTATTGTAACAGAAAAGTAATTTATCTGAACTAAGTCTTGTTTGTGAATTTACTTACTGCACAGCTGGCAAATTATTAACAAAGCCTTGCACATACATACCTTTCAGTCTCCCAGTTTTATTCTTTCTTACTTACTTGAACTTCTATGCATATAAACCAACAGGAACAATGGTATGCATATTCGAGAAAGACACACCAAGTGGATAAGATGCATAGCATTTGGAGCGGGATGTGGGAAAATATATAGAACTGTCTCTGTGGGCAACATCAAGAACTTGTATGAACACAGCTTGCTTGAACCCAGAAGATCACAATCAGATTCACTTCCTGAGTGAAGCAAAGTGAATTTACAAACTGATGTCTATCTAGAGCAGACACGTTGAGCCATGGGTTGGACTTGACACCCTTTTAGACTCCCTGCCAACATCATTATTCTATGATTTTATGGTCAAACAAACAAAAAAGAAATTACTTGTAAAAGTAAAATTAACAAATGGCTAGTACAAACTCTCCTGAAGCTAGATTGTTTGGAATTTGGCACATTAATATCCATCTTTAACTTTTGAGAGATTCCCAAATTTCATGTATCTTAGGTTAAAAATAAAAGAAGTGCCCATCTCAATTTTCCTTAGCAAGTCACTTGGAAGTTTACAAATTGATTGAAACTACAAATCACTGCAGTGCAAATTAGGAAACCACTCCAAAATCCTGAAAGAGACTTCTGACTGAATTGTGGAAACTCCGTAGAGACCTAAATATCATTAGCGCCACTACTGAAGTTTCAGTACAAACAACTACTCATTCATTTACAGGACATCACTCTCTTACGGAAATTTAATGTTTCATGTCTGACATTGGCAAAATTATTGTGTGACTTTGGGAGTCACCATCTTCTGTCTTGAAATTTGCATAGAGACGTTTGTTTTTAAGTGACTTTGATAAAAGTTTAATGAAAGCTAAGCTCATAGATTTGGTGCTTTCTCTTATGGAAAGCTGTGTCGACTTCTGGAACATGTGTTACACTTACGCTTTCAAGTTTCTGCAGCCTATCAATTAGTAAACATGCTTGCAAAATTGCCCATTTAGATCAACATTTCACACCATATACAGGCTTGTAAATCAGAAGGCTGACAACAGGAAATGGCAGCTGTGGCATGAGAAACAGATGAAAATGCAGTGATCCAGAATTTTAATAAAATATAAACTGTGTCAGCAAATTGTGGCTGAATAGCAGGAATCCCTCCAAACAGCGTGGTTTGTGCTATTTTATAGTTTGTTATTTCCTGGTAAATTAGACCACTTCCCTTGTACCTGTAGGATAAGGATTTTATCTAGCATGAACCCTGGAAAGCTATATAGGTAGCTGAACAGCATGAAACGAATTGTCCACAATATTTAGACAAAGCAAGAATACTGCTAAAAACTAAAAAAATCCAGCAAAGAAGTTATTACTGGATGCTGATGGTGCTTAAACATACAGACTCCTTTTTATTTTGCACAATGGACAATATTTATCATTTTTGAAATAGATTGAAGTAGAGAGCTGCCTCAATATCTTGCAAGATCTCAATTTCACTTATAAAGGGTCTGATTCGGATAAATATGAATGGGTCACACTTTTCATAGAATCATATGTTGATGAAAATGGCCTCATTCTTCTACGTACTTGTCCCAAGGCTTAGAATGCATATTTTGAAGGGAGCTGGACATATAAAGATTAGTGCAATTATCACATTGTATAAAGCAAGAAGTGTGGTGATTTCCAAATTAGAGGCCGATATCAACTGATGGTCTCAATATACCCAGCAAATATCCATCATGGGCATTTCTTTTCTGAAAGAGCACACTGTTGCAAATCATCTTGGCAGCCTGATTATTCGCTACTTTCATGGTTGCAGAGATAAAATATTGAACGCGACAGTTTGGCCTGAGAAGCGATTACTGCAAAGGGGAGGAGACCTATCGAAGAAGCTGGTGATTGTGTTTTCAAAATACTGTGAGCCAATATTTGTACGCCTACTTCCTCTCTGTTATCTGAGTGTCAGTCAGCTATAACGGCTGGGGTGGTCATTATCCCTGGTAATACAAAGCAGCCATCTTATCACTACAAATCCATTTGCTCAAAGGGAGATGGGGCAACACAGCTACCCTTGTCTCAATGTCTGAAATGAATACAATAATGGCCATGACACCCTGCTATGAAAAGTGTCCTACATGAATATAAGTGACTATGGGAGCATGTTGCCACTTGTACTGCTGTTGTCATAAATAATTTTTTTTTGGGGGGGATGGGGTTGTGGCCAGATAACTCAGTAAGTTTGTTATCTGTTTACAGAGCCAGAGGTCAGCTATCCATTCAATACCCACTATGCATCACAGAAGGCCATGTACCTGTGGATGGGATGCATCAACCCCAGAAGAAGAGAATGGCAAACTGTTTCTGATTAATTTGTTATTGGCAGCTTTCAGGGCCAGGATCTGGGTGGATTTTTTTTTTGGGGGGGAGGGGTTGTTTTGTTGTGTTCTGGAGGTTTTTCTCCCTAATGTTTGCCAGTCTCTGGGGCCAGCATCTTCAGAAGGCAGGGGTGCCTTCTGAAGATGCTAAAATTCTCTCTGTGCTCTGATGCAGAGTGTGAGTTTTCTGGGTATTTAGAGCTTTGGGATAAGGATTTTTTTCTCCTGTTCAGGAGATCAAGTGTTTCTTGTGATCTGGGTGTTTCTTGTAATGGGTGGGGGAATTAAGTCTTTCACAGTGCTCTGGTGGTGGTGGTCTGCATCTAGGATTGATTGGTGTTATTAGGTGTTCTGTTGTGGGAACTGATCACTGGTGCTTGTGGCTAGGTCGAGACCATTGACCTTTTGCAGGCTGTATCGTTCAGTGTCAGGAGCCAGGCTTTGCTAATCTTTAGACCTTCTTTTTTGTTTCAGAAAACCCGAACAACTACATGGATAATTCTGGAATTAATCACTATATGTCAGATTTGACTTCTGCAGTAATCATTACGTAGCTCAACCACCATGGAACCAGAGTTTAGGAGTTCAATTTCCCACCATCCCCTGCTGGATCAAAGCCAGCCTGCTTATCTTGGGAGAAATGGGTCAGTCCCATAAATACACCCAGAAGAAGAGAATGCTAAAGCACTTCCAGCTATTGTAATAAACCTAGAAAACCCTGGAAAGGTTGCTATAAATCAGAATTGATTTCACAGCATGCAATTCTTATTATTACCATTTGTTGATTGGTTACAAGTTGTGCGAGCTTGCATTCATTATGATCCTATCCCCAAAAACAAGACTGGGGGAGTTGGACCTCCTCTAAAAGGACATTATATGTATGAAGACCATATAACAGTGTTGGTGAAGCTACAGCATGGGTGCCAAAAGTGGCACTCAGAGCCCTTTCTGTGGGCACCCGACATTGCCCCTTCACAGCCACCTGTATTCAGGTTAAATGGCTGTATTGGCACTTTGAAAAAAAAAGTGGATTTTGAATCGCAGTTTGGGCACTCGGTCTCTAAAAGGTTCACCATCACTGCCATATAGTATTTTTTTTTAAAAAAAAAAACATATATGCATTCTCTGCTCCCACCTCCTCTGAATGTAGAAGGCATTTGTATTTAGAACTGTCAGATCAAATAGGTTATTGTTTGTGAAATGGCTAAAGGTGAGTGGAGTTCTGACATTTAAAAATGTTCTCAAGTAGATAAAAATTATATCAGCCCTTTTCTGGCTCCTACAGCTCAAACTGAGAATATCTTATTTCACTGCCCTTTTATTTTCTTAAGTGCAGAAATCTTTCTTTTTAAAAGTCTCCTCTTTGTTAAAAATATTTTATACATATTACATTCTCTCAAGTTCCTGATATGCATTGGGTTACCTTTTTTTCTTTAGGGGCATTTGTATTGAAGATACAGATTAATATAAAACATGTCTGTAGGCTTCTGTTTAGCATCACATGATGCTAATAGATTACTTGGGAAGCATACTGACATAACTGCCAGGGCCAGATTATTTGAGGGTGAGCAATCTCCTTAGCATTATCAAAATGTAGCTGTTGAAAACTCTTATCATTTCTGCCAAATAGAGATGTAAAGTTTTGCTTCCCTCGTCCTTTCACACAGGCAGTGGGGACTCCAAAATTCATCTCTTCGCCCACCAGAGACTGAGGTGTTTCTTGGCACTCTTTGCAAGAGAAAAGAACAAGAATGGTTTTTGTTCGGTTGAAACAAAATGGTGCAAAACACATTTGAAACAAACAACAAATTGCATAGAATAATAATGACTGTTGTTCTGCTGTATGGAACTTCAAACAATAGACATCTCAAAGTGGTTGCATATTTCTAAACCACCCGTGGTTGCTTTTGAAAGCAGAAGTGCATCACTTTTTTTTCAGAGACAGCTTCAGCATTTAGATGCTGAAGAGAAAAACAGTATTGTCCCTTTTCTTGTTCCAGTTAACAAGTGAGGAATCTTGCATGGTTTGACAGTTACTCATTCAGTTGCTTCACCGGGTTAGGGGAAAAAAACCAAATTGGTGAGAATGAAGACCAGTAGTATGCCTGTGTTATTTGTGTAGCTGAGTAAGACCGCGTCATACCTGCATTTCCTTCATATTTAAATTTCCTGCATATTTTTTTCGGGAGCGGTCCTGTAGTTTTTAATGAGCAGTTGGTGTCCTCTCCTCTGTGTCGTACCTTCCTATTCTGCTTCTGTCTTAACCTGTGTACTACGCATTTTGTCCTACTTTCTGGCTCCAGTGTCCAAGGCTCCATCTTTTAAGCCAGGTAGAAAGGGGAGAAACTGAATTTACTGTGTATTTTCAGTGTCCTGTCATTGTAAAAGAAGCAAACAAGTAAGCATTTTCGAGTGAAGTTTCTAAATTCAGCCCCTGGTGGTGGTTTAGGAAACTTCGCTGAAACTGCTGTTCGAGGGACGGGGTTGGCTAGGAGCAGAATTTGCTTCTCTTCCTGGTTAGCATGCGATCTTTTACTGCATAGTTCACTGATAGGAAACTACGCAGAAAATGCAGGTATGACCACAGTCTAAGTAACATTCTGTAAGCCAGGGGGGAGAGGGCACAGAGCACAAAGAACCAAAATGTTGATACTTTCAAACCAAGTTTCAGATCAACACGAAGTACAACACTGTAGTAGTAAACAGTCAAGTCTGTGCCTGTGCCAAATTTGGGGATGTTCGGGCAAGCAGTTTTAAAATTGTAAACAATTTATCACTAAGCATATTTTTTTAAAAAAAATGCAAAGGTACAAGCATACAATAGTAGCCATGTGGTGGCCAGGATGCTGAAAGCCCTGACCCATTTGGAAATAGGAAATAGGAATCTTTATTGGCATTGCCCCCTGGTAGGAACAACGAAATTTCACTATATTGCTACATTCAACTCATATAAAACATTCTACATAGATTTAAAAACAGCTACAACACATAAAATATGACATATAAAATAAGCTGAGTTCAAAGTCCAGAATTTCCATTTAAGGCCAATATTGCTCAAAAAAGCTGTTTACGGTCTCTCCTGTGCCTCTTTCCTCTTTGGCTCTTTCAAGTCAAACAATCCTTATTGCAAATGCGAAGACACTCACAGCTTTTGCAGCACTTGCTCCACAATTGGATAGATAACATATCTTGTCGACTGTAAGTAAGTCTATTTTGGCCGGACTTAAAAGCCAGATTCTGAGTTGAGGAGCAACCAGCCACTGCATCTGCATGCGCCGCCATCTTGCAAAGTAAATAAATCTAGAGAAAGCTTCACATGTACTGAGACAATGTGATTTAAAGCAACACATGGATCCAAGCACTTTTGAAAGGTGATGTGGAAGAAAAATGATTGGCTGACCAAATAAATCGATGTTACTCATGATTTTACCATGTTAGGTGAATGGACATTTACAAACCATTTTAGTTACCGGCAGAAGCAATCCAACTGGGGTTCCTTTGGCACATATGACTCTGTGTGTGTGTGTGTGTGTGTGTGTGTGTGTGTGTGTGTGTGTGGTGCCATTACAGTTTTCATGACTCCATGTCCATGGAGTTTTCTTGGCAGGAATAAACTATATGCCAAGATAAAGCCTCAGTGGGGCTTAAATGCAATTACTGTGCAAATTACTGTACAAATTTATTTCCATCTCTGTTTCCATTAGGCAGATTTTGTGAGCATTTGTCACATTCAAAAAAAAAAAAAAAAACCCTGCAAGAATGAAAATGGAGCAAAAAAAAATTGCTGCATGAACATACAAGAGTGATACTGGCCCTGTAACGCCACATCTAAATCTCTTAGAAAAACAATCATTCCTCTCTAACCCAAGGTAATTGGCCAGTAGATCTCACAGTGTATTTGATATACCCTTCTGGTTAATGTTAAATATAATGGAAGAACTCCTTTTGACAAAATATCTGAGAGAAAATATGACTTTGAAATGAATATTGAAAGTTGCAGCTTATCTTACCCCAGGAGAGAAGGACTTCCAAAGCTGTGCTCTCTATTTAAAGATGACTCCCTGCTGACTGCTTAGAGAAAATAAACTATCACAAAGTGATTCACTCTCATTATGTGCTATTAAAAGTTCTTTTCAACATGAACAGCAATATCCTTTTGCAAATGCAACTTTGTAATATGGCTGCTAAACAATATTACAGAGTCTATCATATATACATAGTGAGGAAGAATTAATAATATTCTTTAATGTGCATTCAATGCTACAGATATAATTGGAATTCTCATTTCAGACAAAGCACACAAACAATGCATGTAAAGTTCTGCTCCTTTTCATCATAACACACACACACATATGAAAAAATGTGCAAGTTCTTTACCCTTTTACTCTTAATTAATTTGCTTTTCTACTCTGTTTTCAAGGCACTTGCAGCTCGTAATTAGTTCAACACCATATTACTTAAAATAGGAACTCCCCCCCTCTCTGTCTCTCTCAAATAGGAACTCCTCTCTCTCTCTCTCTCTCTCTCTCTCTCTCTCTCTCTCTCTCTCTCTCTCTCTCTCTCTCTCTCTCTCTCCCTCCCTCCCTCCCTCCCTCCCTCCCTCTCTCCCTCCTTTAAAAGGAGGGAGGTATGAGAGAAAATAAAACTGTTTATTGACATGTAGATGGGGTACGTGTTTCAATATTGTTTCAGAACTCTCTGTGAACGGTTTGGCTACATCTGCTTCTCTAACAATATAGCTCCATGTGGAATTCCATTTGTGCTCAGCTCTCATCTAGATATGTTTGACATCTTCAGATCCTTTACTAAAGAATGTAGATGATGTTAAGCTCCTGGCCTTTTCTTCCCTTGTCTATGACTTTCCTTGAAGGCTAGAGGCCAGTGTGTGTGACCAGTCACGGAAGAATCGGACAGCTTTTCCAAAGCTGCAGTAAGTGTTTGTCAGGTGATGTTCGGTGAAGCAACAAAGTGTGTGTGCATGTCTGTAGCTGTCTCTGCATGTATAGATGTTTGTGCTTGTTGTGCCACAGTGTTCATTCTTAAGCCTTGCTCAGCATTGGTGGCACAAAGGAAAACCTCAGGGATTCATTTAGCCACAATCATTTGTTACTAAGGGGCAACACGTCTTTCAGACAGTGATGAGGGAGTCACCTTTGAACAAGTGCAAATGAATTAAAAGCATTTTCCAGTCTACACTCCCAGGATTAATCTCAATAAGCTGATGTGCAGTCCAAGAACCTGATCAGAATTTGAAGTATAGCCCTCAAGAACAAATCACATTTTTTTGCGTGATTATATGCCATATGAATTGATTTGCCTTCTTCCTTTGCTTGATCATGCCTCTTTCCTCCTAGGAGTAATTTTTTTTTTTTTAAAAAAAACATGAACATGTGCAGAGAGAGCGCCAGGTATTCCTGCTTCTTCCCCTCATGGGTCCCCACATGAGAGCAAAGACTGTCTGAAGAGGAGAGGTATTTGAAGATGGTGTGGGGGGGGGGGGGCTCTCTACTGAAAAATCAAAATTTGTGACAATGTGGAAAAGTTAAATTCCTGGACAGAGGTTATTGCCCGGCCCTTGCATTTATACCCTATGGATACTTCTAGGGTGTTCACCAATGCTGTTTGTTTTCTCCCAACTGACACAATAAACAGGATGTGTGGCCAACTCTTGAACACAGCAATGCCTTCAACCAGCTGTCCCATGACTCCCTGGATGCTCTTCTCGGCAATGTTC
Organism: Phrynocephalus versicolor; assembly: GCA_023846285.1. NCBI lineage: Eukaryota > Metazoa > Chordata > Lepidosauria > Squamata > Agamidae > Phrynocephalus > Phrynocephalus versicolor. The sequence continues at coordinate 1,992,373 of JAHTLZ010000178.1, forward strand.
TTGGCCAACATTAATTCAAGGCGCTAATTACCAGTGGCTCAAAGAGAGCCGTTGCGCACTGAAAGCGATGTGAAGTGGAAGTAGAACAAGACAGAGCTTCAACATTTAGCTTTTATTGAATTACAAATGCTTTGAATCCTCCAGTCATCATCAGCAGTGCGACTGATATGGAGACCTACATGTGACTAAAGATAATGAGGAGAAAAAATATATGCCAACAGCCATGTTGTCAGGGGGATTTTGCAATTTGTCATCCCCCCAAGCCAACTTTTCTAGACTGTATGAGTAATCTTCCTATTAAATTGAGCTCTGCTATGAATTTATGTATAATGCCTTTTATTTTTATCTTTATTTTTTGGGGGGAGAGGGAGCATAGAAAGACAAGAGAGGGAAACAACTTGGCCAAATTTGTTGCTCGCTGGCCTGTATACCTACATTATGTAAAGGTTTTGATTGTGCCTCAGTCAAGAGTCCCGTCCATGGTAGGGACTAGGAATCTTGTATTTATGTATATGGAAGACTTAATTTTAGTGCCACAACACATGCTTTCTATGCAGAAAACTCCAGGTTTAAGGTCTTGACATTACTGCTTGGTTCTAGAAATGACCCACATGACACACATCCTGGCTGAAAGCTTAGTGGGAAAACTTTAGCATGGACAGCTGGGTGCTTAGCTGTGATATTTATGAGGCAACCAATATTGTATAAACAACTTGTAGAAAGTGAAGAACTAAAGGCAACTTTGAAAAGGGGCTTCAGATCAGCACCAAATTGGACGCAGTGGTAGGAGGCAGTCTGATGTTCCTCTGTTCCAGATTTGGGAGTCTAAGCAAACAGTTTTAAAGATATGATTTTAAAAAAAACACAGAACTTATGCCACTGTCCCATCTGTTGTTCACACATATCTGACTACAAAGTTGATTCCTAAAATATATTTAAAACACTTCAGTTTTTTTTTAATTTCAAAGAGCATTACTTATCCTACACACTTTTCTTTGTTTGGAGAATGTACATCCTGTTGTTGTTCTGTGCCATCAAGTCACGTCCGACTCATGGGGACCCTATGAATGAACCATCTCAAAAATGTCCTGTTGTCAACAGTGCTACTCAGCTCTTCCAAACTCAAGTCTATCAGTTCCTTTAGGGAATTAGTGAATCTTGCATTTGGTCTGCCTCTGTTTTCCCTGCCTTCCACTCTTCCCATCAGTATTAGCTTTTCCAGAGAATCCTGTCTTCTCGTGATGGGTCCAAAGTAGGATAAATGTAGTTTCAACGTTTGCTTCCAGAGCTGGTTCAGACTTGGTTTCAACCATCATTTTGAACCAGACTTGATTTAAGACCCACTTGTTCATCATTCTGGCAGCTGAAGTGTGTCTCTTCTGGCACCTTATTTCAAACAAATAATTTCTCCCTATCAGCTTTCTTGACTGTCCAGCTTTTATACCCAAAAATGGTGATCGGAAATACAGGAGTGTAGATGACCTTGGACTTGGTCTCCAGTGGCACATCCATTCACTTGAGTGTCTTTTCTAACTCCTTCATTGCTGCCCTTCTGGGTCTTCTTCTGATTTCTTGGCTGCAGTTTCCATTGAGATTGATGATTGATCCATTCTCTAGTGGTGGGAATACTGGTAATTTAAGATGGCTCTTTTGAACACAGACATTTCATTACCGTGAGCATGCCTGACAGGAAGAAGAATGACGTTTTATCCTTGGAAGAGGATAAAACTTGTCTTAGCCATCTTTACTCATAATCTACTGAACTCAGTGGGCTTTCATTTGAATAAACGCATTCAAGGTCAAGGTATTGGGTTTTGCCCATAATACCTCCCCTGCTTAAGCATGAAGAAAAGTGAGGACCTAGAGACTGTTACCACCCAAGATAACATTCCAAATAAATGGAAAAGGCACATTTGGTAAAATTTGTTTAATTTGCCACTTGTCTTATTTGGAATGCAACTTCCAAATTTATATATTTATGTGAATCTATGTGTTCACATAGACTTTGTGTTTATGACTACTTATAACCCTGTTGCTTGAATGTAATGTTTGTCTATTAATGCTGTATGATGTGTTTCAATTCCTTGTTCTCAAATACTTGAACATCTCTTAATTGTACTGGACCGTATATTATCCCTCATTACTGTAAGCCACCTTGGGTCCTTTTCCAAGGAGAAAGGCGGGGTAAAAATACATTGCATTGATGGGGGTGAACTGGGAAGTTGGTTGGCCAGTGAATGCGGATTGGGACATTTGTGTGGAATGCACATTTGAGTGATGCTGCGACTTCTATGACATAGGCCTGCATATATTCCTGTGTGGCTTTCATGGGGGCCTGAAGACTGAAATTTTCATTTTGTGTGGGGGGCATGGGGCATATGTAACCCTTGTGCCATGGAAGGTACTGCAGAAGGCATAGATAATTTTTTTTTTTAGGTGAGTTCAAAGGAGCACCCGAAAGGGGTGGAAGCCATTACACCTCCACACATTCAAGATCAAGAGGTTTCTGTGCTGGGAGGGGAAGAGCAAAAGGCTCCCTGGGGTGCAGAATGCCTAGAGTCAGGAGCCTTGGGTGGTGTGAATTCAGGGAAGATCCCAATGTTATGGTAACTCACCAGAAGGTGATCTGGGTCTGGTGCTAGGGGGGGGTCCCAGATTCAGATCATGCTTCTGCACTATGGTGGACCCCCTTTTGAAAGGAGATGTTTAATACAATGTGGCCCTATTTCATACATCTCCTGCATCCTGCCTTGTAATTCCGGGCTGGCTGGGCAACAGCAAAAAAATAAAAAAGGAGAAGAGGAAGAAGGATTCCTAATAGTAGAAAGTTGATTCACACATTTCTCTGTGTTTGGAGTGGAAAGAATTTGAAGTCAAAATATATCAGTGTGGAAGAAAGTGAATCTGACATACCTTCCCCACAAAAAAAGTGCTATTTGGAGTTTGAATGCAAGAATAACATGTTGTGCTGTTTGCTAGTGGATGTTCTATGTTCTCTGGACATTTTATTCCCTGTAGATAGTTTTAAAATTTCCCTACACCTCCAGTGTTCTATTTCTCTGTCACTGAAAGAAAACAAACCCTATATCATACAGTATTGTCTTGAGTTTTCTTACCACTTGAGGAAGTAAGGAATAGATAACATTGGTTACCTCTTTGAAGTACCAATTTAGCAGTGCTTACAGATGACATTTAAAAAGATCCTATTATTCCGAGATAGGAAATGTGTCCAACTGGAAAGAATTACTTTCAATTACTTGTTCTGCTATAAAAGGACATCTCTTATCTTGAACGTGGGAACTAAATTATCAGTGAGATGAGCCAAAGATCAAAAGTAAGGCTCTTTGTTATTCCGATGGAAATCAGAGGTTTAACTCTGTTAATTGGAGTGAATGTGCATATTTTCCCAGAATGGTACTTTTCCAATAAAAGAAAAGGAAAGTATACATTGTGCAATGTGAATTGTCCAAACTGACGATCTATTTTTAAAGACTTCCTTGTTCCTAATGCATGTATCATAGGTGCTAATCAGTTTGAATTATACGTGTAGCCCTGCTTTGCATCCTTCATTGTGAATGGGCAATCTTCAGAGGTCTGGGTTCCAGACATACATATCTTGAGACCCACACCTACGCTTATCACCATACTCAAAAGCCTTGCACCTTTTAATATAGAGTAGGACTCCCATATCCACTGATTCATTAATCACTGATTCATTTATCCATGGCTGGCAGAGGGAAAAATTAAATAATTTATTCAGCAGTCGCTAAGCAAGCTGCTGTCACAAACAACAGCTGTAAAGCAAGCTACTGTCATTAAACAAGTTATTTGGGTGGGTGGCATTCTCTCTTATCCACAGTTTTTGTTATCCATGGGAAGGCTTGGAACCGATGCTCAGTGGATACTGGAGTCTTCCTGTATCTCTGTCAAATATAGGGATGCACAGGAGGAGGATCCTCAGAACATGAATTCCCCCCACCTCCATATCCCTACATTTGGAACTGTTTTTGAACCAAAATTTTTGCTTGTCTAGAGGAGATGCTGGGCCTTAAATGGTTCCCTTACATGATGGTACTTCAGCTTCTTCATCTGTTGATTAGTATAATGTTGCTGTTATGTGCCATCAAGCTACTTCCCACTTATGGTGATCCTATGAATGAGCAATCTCCAAAGTGTCCTGTCCTCCACAAACCTACTCAGCTCTTGTAAATTCAACCCTGCAGCTTCCGTTAGGGCAGTGGTGTCCAAAACTTTGGCCCTCCCAATGTTTTGGAACACAACTCCCACAGTCCTTTGCCATTGGAAATACAGGCTTGGAATTCTGGGAGTTGTGGTCCAACACATCTGGAGGGCCGAAGTTTGGACACTCCTGCTTTAGGGAGTCTATCAATCTCATATGTGGTCTTCATCTTTCCTTGCTGCCTTCTGCCTTTCCCAGCATTGTTTTCTTTTTCTGAGCAGCTTGCCTTTTCATTATCTGCCCAAGGAAGGACAGTCTCAGTCTCAACATTGTTGAATTCAGAAATAGTTCAGGCTAGGCCTGATCGGGAACCCACCGATTTTTCTTTCTGGCATTGCAGGATAGCAACAGAACTCTCCTCCAGCACCACCTTTCAGATGAAACCATTTATCTTCCTGCCAGGTTTCTTCAGTTTTCACACTGATATGTGGTGATCAGAACTACCAGAGAGAGAGAGAGAGAGAGAGAGAGAGAGAGAGAGAGAGAGAGAGAGAGAGA
>JAHTLZ010000178.1:2026511-2056257 GCA_023846285.1 Phrynocephalus versicolor
GATATGGAAAAAGCTCAGTTTACAGGAAACCAAATTTCTGTTGAATATCAGAAAAAGCTTCTTAGCTGTAACAGAGCTATGACAATGGAGTCAATTATCCTCAGAGGTGGTGAGTGCTACAATACTGGAGGCATTCAAGAGAAATTTAGACAACCACCTAGCACAGTGATGGCGAACATTTTAGAGACTGAGTGCCCAAACTGTGATTCAAAACCCACTAATTTTTCACAAAGTGCCAATACAGCAATTTAACCTGAATACAGGTGGCTGGGAAGCGGCGATGTCGGGTGCCCACAGAGAGGGTTCCAATTGCCATCTTTGGCACCCGTGCCATAGGTTTGCCAGCACTGACCTAGCAGATATCACATGATTTATATTGCTGCCTTGACCAGGGGATTGGACTCATTGGCCTTGTAGGCCCCTAGTGACTTCATGTTTCTGTGATCCATTTTCTTTATTTTATTCTAGACCAGGGTTGTCCAAACTCCAGCCCTCTAGATATTTTGGACCACAACTCCCAGAATTCCAAGCCTGTATCCCCAATGACAAAGGACTGTGGGAGTTGTGGTCCAAAACATCTGAAGGGCCAATATTTGGACACCACTGTTCTAGACCAACTCTGGCTATTCTATTCCATTCCATTCTAGAACCCACCTGGAAAGACACCACAAGAAAATTTCTGAGATATTTCCACTGAAGATGTATCCTTGAAGATTGACATTCACAAATCAACTGAATTATCTAGCCTAAATCTCAAACATCTGAGAAAAGTACCCTTGTAGGACAGAAATATCTCTTCCCCCACCTTAACAGGCTTTGCAAACTCAACAGTAAATGCCACAGGTGGGCCTTCATCATTCTCAAAACAGATGTCCTCTCCAAGGAATGTTGAAGCAGGTGTTCCTGGCTAAAAAAGGCTAATGTTTTTACAGAAATAGAAGAAAACAACTCTCAGTGACTGTGTAACTGTTGATCAGCCTATATAAAGGAGTGACTGCTCCAGATGGTTAATTTATTAGTATACTGGCGATTTCCCAAACTGGAGAGATCTCAAAAAAAATTGAAGTCTTCTCCAACTCAGGTAAGAATCTTAGGCCAAACAAAGCCCAAGGCTATGCTACTTCCTGTGACCCTCATGGAGGTTTTAGGTCCATATCATGAAGTTTTTTTCACTCTCCTTTTAAAAAATGAAGGTGTGACTGAACAGGGAAGCGGACCTAGTTCAAATTTAGAAAATTTAAAATTCTTTATTAGATGTTAAATTACAGTTATCATTAACACAGGAAGTTGGATTATTTGGGCATTTTGGCAGAAGTGTCTACTAGAGATGGGCACAAATCGAAAAAATGATGTTTCAGTTTTTCGTTTTTCATTGCGGATCTGTTTTGGTTCGTTTTCATTTTTCGTGAATTTTTTGAAAAAATTTCATTTCATTTTTTTTATTTTGTATTTCATTTTTACCCACTTTTTGCGTGACTTAAAGCATTTCCGTTGACGGGCGTCCCCCAATGCCCCAGACCAGAGGGAAAACACAAAGAAAAAATGATGCTGGCAGAGACAGTATAGACTAGGTATGCAGGGAGGCTGCAAAGGCAGTGGCAGGCATTATCCAAGGCATAAGGCAGCCGCAGAGTGACTGCACTGCGGGGCAGGGGAGGGTACTCACCGAGAGGTACCCACGCACACAGGGAGGCTGCAAGAGAAATCTCTTCTTTCTCTCCCCTAAGAGCCAGGCTGCAGCCAGCAGGAATACAGAGATACACACCTGCCTGGCTGGCCTAAAGTAATGAGTCACAGAGACAGCAATCCCACCCTAACTCCCACCACAGACTGCAAGGGTAAAACTTGTCTTACAAACCTTTTAGAATTTTTTGAAAAGGTCAACAGGCACGTGGATTTGGGTGAACCGGTGGATATAGTCTATCTGGATTTTCAAAAGGCTTTTGACACAGTCCCTCACCAAAGGCTGCTGAGAAAATTGCACAGTCAGGGGATAAGAGGGCAGGTCCTCTTATGGATTGAGAACTGGTTGAGATCCCGGAAACAAAGAGTAGGTGTCAATGGGAAATTTTCACAATGGAGAGAAGTGAAAAGTGGTGTGCTCCTGGGACCGGTGCTTTTCAATCTGTTCATAAATGACCTGGAGACAGGGATAAACAGTGAGGTGGCCAAATTTGCAGATGACACAAAACTTTTCCATGTGGTAAAAACCAGAGAAGATTGTGGAGAGCTCCAGAAGAATCTCTCCAAACTGGGGGAATGGGCTGAGAAATGGCAAATGCGTTTTAATGTAACCAAATGTAAAGTAATGCATATTGGGGCAAAAAATCCAAACTTCATCTATCGACTCATGGGCTCTGAGTTATCCGTGACGGATCAGGAAAGAGATCTTGGTGTGTTGGTGGACAGCTCCATGAAGGTGTCTCCCCAATGTGTGGCAGTGGTGAAGAAGGCCAATTCCATGCTAGGGATTATCAAAAAGGGGATTGAAAATAAAACAGCCAACATTATAATGCCGTTAATCACTGTTCGGCCAATATAACCTGTTGTACCTTGGCTCCTTTTGACAGAACTGTAGTCTAGAATGCTATGTTTGTCATAGTTGCTTTCTTGTTAGTACAATTGATTTATAACTTTTCACTTCTGTGGTCTACATCCCTATTCTCAATTACATGGTCTGATTAACACGTAAGCTGGTGCTTCCCGATGCTCACAATACTTTTTTGAAAGTGATCGGCAGCATTCCATTCCGACTTTCTCAGCTTCCAGGCAATTTGCAAAAATGGAAGAGTGCATGATAGTAGTCTCATCTGGAGTTCAACGAGGCATGAATGACAACAGCACAGACAAACAATGACTATCTTCCATCAATGCAAAGCTGCTGTTTTAGCCAAAGCAGACTAAACTAAACCCATTCTGGGTCACAGCTGATACTCTAGGTACAATGCTGGGTCCAAGAGGTTCTGGTCCTTTTTGGAAGAACGGAGCCTCTTGAAAAACCATACTCCACTATTATAATATTTTTGTCTTTTCTGAATTGAATTTAAATTTGCTGACACACATCCAGCTGTAATGGATTCTAAGCAACAGGCGACATATTATCTCCATAAACAAAACATTGCATACAATTTAGTTCTTACCCACTTTAAAAGAACACTTAAAAAGAATCTATCTGAAAGAAGAGAGAATATAAGAAGAATGCAGTGAAAAGATTTGGATTAGGAGCCCCTCTTCAAGTATGTTAAGGAAAACCAGAGATGCTTGAGTAAGGCTATGGTATGCATCTCTCCTTCATTAACATTTCTTCACTTTGCACACATTTGTGAAGCACTTAGCAAAAATTAAGTACACTTTCCCTTTGAGATTTACGGAAATGACCAGTTGTAGAAAAAAGGAAAGAAACACAAACAAACCATCCAGCATTTATGAAACAAGGCAGCAATGACAGCAGTTCTAAGATATTTCTGAAAACGGTGATGATAACTAGAGATGGGCACGACCAGAAAAAATGACGTTTCGAGTTGTCGTTTGTCGGGACAGGTCCATTTCGGGTCATTTCCATTTGTTGCAATAATTTTCAAAAATTTGTCATTCCGTTTGTCGTTTGGTCATTTGGTCGTTTGGGTTGGGGTAAGTGGGCTCTGGGAGGCACCTCTCTGGGTGCCTCTGACGTCTGACCCACTAAGAAGGGAAGGGAAGCATTTTGCGGAGCCGCCGCATATTTATTTTTTACATATGTTACGGTGGGGGGGGTGTAAGTGGCAGAGGCACCTCTCTCTGGGTGCCTCTGACTCACTCACTAAGAAGGGCAGCATACTAGCGTACCGGCGTACAGGTTAGGCGCCCACTTTGACTCACTAAGAAGGGAAGTGTACTTGCGTACAGATATGGATTAGGGTTGGTGGGGTTAGGGTAAGGGTTAGGGTTACGTTTAAGGTTAGGGTGGGTTATTGGGCTGCACCTCTGGGTGCCTCTGACACACTAAGAAGGACAGTGTACTGGCATTTGGGTTCAGGTTAGGGTTAGGTTTCGGGTTTGGGTTTGTGGGATTTTAATGCCCTCTCTGGCACACCCAGAAGTCTCAGTCAAAACCTGGCCATGCGATTGGTGGAATGGCTCCAAAAATTTGCATGGTCCCATCCCATGGCCAGCCCATCATTGCGCCTGCGCAGGTGTAAAAAAATAAAATAAAATAAAATAAAATAAATGGAGACGTTTTATTGCAAGAAAAACCCACTGCTGCTACTATAAAAAATCAAGCATTTAAAATACCTAATTTTCAAATGTTTCTGTGGTGCTTTGGTGGGTTTTTGGACCATGATTTAAAAATAAATATTGTGGTCACCATTTTGGATCCCCACCACCACATGGCAAATGGAGAGAGAGGGCGAGGATGACCCCCCAGCCTGGTACCAGCAGCCCAGGTCAGGAGAGGGGGGAAGGCCGGGGACCGCCCCCCCAGAAACCACCCCTCTCTGGTAGGTGCCCTCACTGAGGCAGGCATATTTTCACCTGCTTTTATGGCCAGGAATCGGTTTTTTTAAAAACTTTTTTTCTGTGCTGCGCCGCTTGGCATTGCGCGATCGCCGGCACCGCGATGCCATGAATGACAACGATAAATCAGACCCAATTTATCTTTATCGGGTCAGGTTTGAGTTGGAGCGGAGTAATTGTTGTTCTCGTTCCTCATTAAGTAACGAGAACGATGAACGAGAACGGAAACGAGGATTTCGCCGAGTCGTGCCCATGTCTAATGATAACATATTTTCTGCAATGTAGGCAACATAAATAACAGTTATTGAGTCAATACCACTACCAAAAAGCTTAATCTCTCACAGAGATGTTTTCAAAAAGCAGACCCTTATCTTTGTTGTGAGGGTGACAGAAGCAAGGTTCATCTGCATCCCTAAAGCAAAGTATGATGCTCTTATACCACCCCGTGGTGCTTAAAGCACTCTTGGGTGGATTGCAGTTTAATTATGCAAGCCACACATTGCAATTTACTGACCTTGGAAGGATGCTAGGGTGAATCAATCTTGACCTGGCTACTTCAGCCCATCAGGATTGAACTCAGTTCACGAACAGAGTCATCTGCTTTAATGAACCTGCTTTGGAACCAGCTTCCCAGTGATATTAGGATTGTGGAGCCCCTCTCAGCCTTTAGGAATCGATTAAAAACTTGGCTCTTCCAGGCTGCTTTTGTCGACTAATGGTAGTTTATCATATTCTCTTTTCCCTTCTTTTTTGCAACCATCATATATCCCATGTTTTTTTTTCTTTTTCTTTTAATTGATTTCAAGGTCTTGATTGATTGGGTTTGCTTTACTTTGTTTTTATAGTTAAATTTTATGGATTTTCTTGCTGTGAACTGCCCAGAGTTCCTTTGGAAAGTTGGGCAGTATATAAATATAAGTAAAATGAATGAATGAATGAATGAATGAATGAATGAACCTTGTGAGCTAATTTGCTACTCTTGAGAGGCAATAGAATGATATTAGCACACATTGATATTCCAATCATTCATATGCTGTGTAAAAGTGGCCAGCTCAGTCATATTTATTTTTGTGAGTCTAAGAGAGTTTATAAAAGGGTAGAATTGGATAAGTGCCTTTCTTACTGCTAGCACTAATTGTACGTTCCTTTAGGCCAAGTCGTAATGGATGGTGGATACCAACTGGCTGAAACCAAGATGGTCAAATATTCAAGGATATGGCTGAATTAGCTCGGAATAATTGGCTATAGGAGCAACTTTCTCAGTCCAAAACATGAAGATCAGGTGTTCCATTAATTTTCTAAATACAAAAGCCCAAAGAGGAGAGGTAAACAGAAGAGGGGCTGGTTTCATTCTAAAGGGGGTTGTATATCATTTGCTCCTTTGCCTAGTGCTTATTTTTTACTGCTAATTTAGGCTATAAAGTGATTGCTTTGCAGTGTTGCAGTTCTGGATTTTATTGCTGGAAAGTTAATATATTCAGTAGAGGGCAAAAATAAAATTTATAGTTAAATCAAAGAACATATTGATTCCATTTTTAGGAACAAGTTGGAAATACTATAAGTGTACTTGTGTAAGTGCAGAACTATATTTCTTCAGGTTTTTATCTCTCTAATGCAAGCTTGGTTGGTAATAATGTTTGCATTTTATCTAACTGTGTTTTGTCTAATGTAAAATATTGAGGCTAACTTTGGAGGTTCCAGTTCAGGAGAAAAGCATAGTTTTGAAAAGCCGCAAAGTAATCAAACAGAGTTCTCCTTCAATCCTCTTAACCTTTGAATTGGGGGAAAGTGGCAATTTGTTGCAATTTGTAGTTCATTGTTGATGAATCACAGATCTCAAATTTACAGTTTTTAAACTAACTGATGAATCAATTTGTCAGTTCATCTTACCCTTTAAAAACCCTACAGAATGCTTCCACAGGCAACAATTTGTAGAGAAGCATATCCTGACTCTCTGCAGTACATTAGGACCCCAGTATTTGCTGGGGATTGGTTCCAGGCCTTCCCGTGGAGAATGAAAACCATGGATAGGATAGAATGCATGTCCACCCACCCACCAAACTGCTGTTTCCTGACAGTAGCTTGCTTTATGACTGCAGTTTTGAGACAGTAGTTTGCTTTATGGCTGCTGTTTGTGACAACAGCCTGCTTTACAGCTTGCTTTGTGGCTGCTGGATTATTTAATTTCCCCCCCTGCCATCCGTGGATAACTGAATCAGTGGAAATGGAGGTCCTTCTGTAATTCCTCTCAATTTGGTGACGTTTCGGTTTGAGATATCTAAGTTATACACCCCCAAAGAGAGCCCGCTCCCCTGGAAAGTGCCTCCAAGCACCTAGAGACTCCAAAATTGCAGAAACATTTCTCCTGACTTGTCACTACAATCCGTAGGAGTTTGGTGGAGTTTAGGTTTTGAATCTCTGAGAAATGAAACCCCTAAAGACACACACACACACCCCGAAAGTATTAGAGGCTGCAGATAGCAATGCCCCCCAGGTAAAAAAGTAACAGAGAAATCGATGAACAAAAATGAGTAAAAAAAAATCATTGCTTCATATTTGTTGGGGCTGTTAAATTTAACAACTAAAGAACAATGAAGTTTTGATGAATCAGTGATTTGTTTTTTGATCCCTCTCAAGTGGTGATCCAAGCTCTAGTGGTGACCATCTCACTAATATCCTTACATTCAATGGCATTGTCCTGACACACGAGCATTTGGGAGTGCATCATCAGGCGGGGAAAAATTAGTAAAAAGTTTGACAAGCTTAATGGCAATGAAAACTGAACTCATTTTACTTGTATGATTTGTATGAGAGATGTACAGGAATGTTTCATTTCTGATAAGAGAGGATGCATTAAAATGTTGTACAGGATTTTCTTTTCATTCAGATTCATATTTGACCAATTGATTGTATCAGTGTTGGTCTGCCCTATATAAATTTGGAATAAGTGGGACAAGTACTCCTATCCAATGTTTTTCTATGGTCTTCGTCACCTGGCAGTTACTTTTTGTCTGAGTGAGAAGTGGTTAAATTATTGGGGAGGAAATGAGCCAGGTTCTGGGGTTTCCCCCCTGCTCAGTATTTCTTTGTGAAAGGTAGTGAGTACATGAATGTATCATGCAGATCAGTGGTCACCAACCTTTAGTAACCAAGGTGTTCTTGGATTGGAAATGCAGTGACACACCGCCTATCGCGGGGGTTAGGGACCCAGCCTGACCTGCAATAATTGAAATCTATGATATGTGGGTGCAGGTTGGGTTGGGCCTGGGGACTCTTGTACTTACCCCCAGCCTGGTGCTGCCCTGAACAGGCTTGCAAGGGCTTTCCCAGGCCTCTTGGAGGCCCCCAAAGGGCTTCCGCATGAACTGGAAGTGACCTCTGGATTGCCAACAAGCATTTCAGAAGCTTCCAAAATGCTTTTCAGCTATCCGGAGGTCACTTCCAGTTTACCAGAAGTCACTTCCAGTTCACATGGAAACCTTTTTGGGGCTTCCAACAGGTATGGGAAGACCCTTGCTGGACCATTTGGGACAGTGCCAGTCCTGGGGTACAGGAGACCTGAAACAGGCCTTTCCCCCTTACCCCAGGAGGCCTTTTTTCATATACTATGGTTCTATTGGGTCATATACATGCCGGGTCGAGAACGGGGTATACGAAAAAGAAACAAAACAAAAAACAAAATGAATGTTTTTTTTAAAAAATTCATTTCAAAGAAACAGAGAAGGAACAAGATGGGCCACGAAATGGAACAAAACAAAACCATTTTTCCATTTCGTGCCCATTTCTACACTATACATTTGAGGCTCTTTAGTCAGGAAAAAGGCGCCTGAGGGGGATATGATTGCAACATAGAAAATAAAGCAGGGCATGAGTAAAGTGGATAGAGGAGCACTCTTCTCCCTCTCACAAAATACCAGAACTAGGGGACATCCACTGAAATTGAGGGTTGGGAGAGTGAGAACAGACAAAAAAAATTTTTTTTACCCATTATCTTGTTAGTCTGTGAATTCCCTGCCACAGGATGTGGTGATGGCATCTGGCCTGGATGCCTTCAAAAAGGGGATTGGACAGATTCCTGGAGGAAAAGTCAATCACAGTTTACAAACCATGATGGAGATGTGTAATTTCCAGGCTTAAAACCAGGCTACTTGCAGGGGAGTGTTATCAGGAGACAGATATCTAGTCTCATGCACTCCCAGATGCATTTGGTGTGGCCACTGTGAGATACAGGAAGCTCAAGTAGATGGGACTTTGGCTTTGTCCAGCATAGCTCTTCTTATGTTTATGTTCTTAAATAAAGAATCAGGTTTTTTTTTTACTTGACTTCAATATATTCTGTAAGTGATATTTATTTGTGTTTATATTGTTTTGATTCTTCAAAATGCTTACTGCTCCCAAGTGAGCTACTGTCAGTTTTCTCTTCACAGCTGATATATGGCTTCTCATTAGAAGTGTATTTCTGATAAATGTCATTTGAGACTTTTAAATTAGAGATTAACATTCCCAACCTAGGCACATTTACCTGAATGTTAATGCTGGGCACAATTCTATATATGTCTCATCAAAGATAAATACCACCAATTTTGTGTACACAATGTCCAGTAAGGTCTGGAGCTGGACTTTGATCCCATGGAGAGATGGGGATGGATAAGAAAAATGGTGATTTGTAATTATTTGTGATACATCAAGATTAATGAATTGCGATTTTTTTTCTGATGAACCAATTTGTCAATTCATTTTTTAATTTTAAAAGCCTATAAAATTCTCCCTTAGGCACCTAATGATGCCAACATTTCAGAAATGTTTTTACTGTCTCTCTCTCCTCTACAAGCCCTGCATGTTAGAAAAACCATTTTCAGATGTTTTGTACCCCACAGTGCCCCCCCCCCCTGGAAAGTGCCCCCCTGGCACGTAGAGACAGTAAAATTGCAGAGATGTTTCTTCCAAGTCTACAAGCCTTCCATATTTGGAAATTATTGGGTTTTAAACAACTGAGTCATATGTCCACCAATTGGGGGATCCTGGAAAATGACCTTTAGCAACAGGGCTGGGGAAATCCAATCTTCAACAAACATGGAGGGATTGTAGAGAAGCATCAGATGTTGCATTACTGCATGTTTGGAGTAGAGATGGGCACGACTCAGAATTTTTTTTTCGTTTTCGTTTTCGGCTAGGGTCCGTTTCGTTTCGTTTCCGTTTTCGTGAGCTAATTTCAAAATTTTTCGTTTTCGTTTCGTTACGTAACGAAAACGAAAAAACAAAAACGAAAACAATTTTTTTTTCGTTTCTCCCCATTTAGCTCCATTATGTGTTTTTCCAGTAACGAAAAACGAAAATTGGCTCAAAATTAGTCATTTCGTTTCCGTTTTCGGTCCATTTTTGAACCGTTTTTCGTTTTCGTTTCGTTACGTAACGAAAACGAAAAAACGAAAACGAAAACGAAAATACCGCTAAGTCGTGCCCATCTCTAGTTTGGAGTCTCTACATGCCTGGGAAAAACTTTCTTGTGGGTGCTCTTTGGGGGTACATAACTCAGATGTCAAATACTAATATCCACCACACCTGTAGGTACTGTAGGGAAGAGACAGGGGATTCTTCCATAATATTGTGTTGCCTCTTGGTGCCTTGCGGGGGGGGGGCATTTTATAGCCTGACAAATTGACAAATCAAAATTTGCTAAAATTCATCTATTGATATTGGTTGGAACTTGGAAGCTATCAATTTATACCTATACGAATTGACAAATTAGTGATTTTTGTATAAAATTTCAATTCATTTTTTAAATCTGAGCCCCTCTCTGGTCCTTTGTCCTTTTTTGGACAAACTCTATAGCTGTGTTCAGATGTTATGCCTGAAACTATGGAAGCATGATGCAAGATGAACTTTGCTTGTGCTAGCTTCACATCTTTCCGCTCCACTGAAATCAGGGTGCAGGGCTAGGTTTTGGGGACACTTATAAGCATGACCAGCCAGTGATGTAGTTATGAATTTGGTTGTATGAGTGCTCATCCTGACCAGCCCCAAAGTTTTCCCCAAGGCTATAGTGAACACACAGGTTCCTGGATTATTTCACATTGATGGTTAATAGTACCTCTCTAAATTTAATAACACCAATTTGCCTATCCTACCACCTTCATATACTTTGCATTTAAGATAGGTTGCAACAGTATGTTCCTCTGGATATTCATTTCTATCTGATACTGAGATGATTGCCACTAAGCCTATAGAAATAAACAAGATCCAGGATGCTTGCAGCTAGATATTTTTAACAAGAGCTGGTAACAGTAGGAATGACATTCCTAATTACAACAGCTTCACTGGTTGCTTTTTCATTTATATGTGTGTGTGTTTTGTGCTAATCTTTTTGTTTTGCGCAAGAGGGAACCCCATTTTCTGGTTTCCCATTTCTGTTTACCCATTCTGTTTCCTAGCACTCTAAAAGTCCTTTTAAAACATCATTGAAAACTATCCCCCCCCAAAAAAAAGCAGAGGAAAGATAACAGAGAACCCTATGTACTTCTTGTTACTCTGTTACTGGGATTTAATTTAATTAGGCAAGTAACTTGTACACCATATTTCAGCGAGGCATTCCTGTGGTACCTCAAAGAGCTGGAGCACTAGGGCAATGAGCCATTACTGTGTTCATCCCAAAACATGGACCAGCTGAGATCACTGGGACATGTGGCAGATGGGCTATATGCCATATCATCTCTGTGGCTTTAACAAGCTGCACCATCCCTGATCATCACAAGAAGGCTAAACTGACAGTGGTACCTTGTATAAAGGAATTAATTCGTTCCCAATGAAATTCTGTTAAGCAATTTTTTCTTTTTACAAATTTTCCATAGGAATGCATTGAAAACAGAGTAATCCCTAATTGGGACCATTTTTATGTTACGGAATCACCCCATAGGCGATTCTGTTAACCAAATTTCTCCTCTCTCTGGAATTTTTTATGTTGTACAGATTTTATGTTATACGAGGGTCCACTGTAATTTGGAATCAACTTGATGATAAATAATTATTATAATTTACACCTCAAACACCCCTCTTGAGGAGTTAAGTTGGAATTGATCTGCGGAATTTGTCTTATATTGTCTTGGTTCCTTCCTTATATTTAACATCGGAGTACTAACGTACTCATTTATACTACAGTAGATTAGAGATGGGCATGAACTGAGCTATGAACCCGAAAAACTGATGAACCAGGCTGGTTCGTCATTATTTTATTTATTTATTTATTTATTTAAAGACTTATATCCCACACCATCTTCCCTTACGGGAACTCTGGGCGGCTAACACGTTAAAAGCATAAAGAGAAAATAAAACCTCCTAGCAAGGCAGCGGAGGACAGATGGCGGCAGAAGATAGGACAAAAGGAAAAGAGAGAAGAAAAAAAAACTAACTAATAAGGTCACCGTAGGCTTCTATAAAGAGGAAGGTCTTCAGGGCCCTCTTAAAGGCGGGCAGGGACTCCAGCAGGTGCAGCTCAGGAGGAAGATGGTTCCAGAGTGAGGGCCCCACCACAGAGAAGGCGCGGCTCCACGTGAGCGTTTTCCGCGCCTCTCTGGGTGTGGCCACTCTCAATGAGCGCGCCTGCGACGATCTCGTGGGTCTGGATCTGGATGCCCTCTGGGAGATGTGCTCTGCCAGGTATCCTGGTCCCAAGCCATGGAGGGCTTTGAAAATCAAAACCAGTTAGTGTCCTGGTATATCTAGCCCATTTTGCTTTGACAAAATAAAGGAGCGTTTTCTCCCCTTTGTTGTAACTTCAGTTTGCTTTGGCAAAACGGGATGGGCCACCTGTCCCCTTCCCACTGCTCCCATCACCTCTGCTTACCTGGATGGCAGATGCATGTGTAGAGGCCCACTTTTCTTGCCATGAACCTGCCACTGCCTTTGAAGATGGCACAGGCACCACACGGGAGTGGCAGAGAAGATGGAGGCTGTAGGACCAGGTAGGGCCCCTGACACAAACCCAAAAATGAAGGACATTTTTGTGAGGTTTTTGATTGTAGCTCATGGGTGGTCATGGATCATGAGCCACGGTGAACCACTAGCTCTCCAGTTTATGCCTCTCTCTACAGTAGACTCATGGCATCAATTAGATTTTTATACGTTTTTTCAGGCAAAAATTAAAGAAAAACAAAACAAAACAAAACAAAAGTCACACTGGTGGTTTCTTTCTAATGAGGACTGACAACTGGACTTATGCCTTCCTAAGATAAAGCCAGAGCTTTATCTTATATATTTTCCCTCCCCAAGCAGCAAATGAGTTCAACTTTTCCAGCACCTTCTCTGTTTTGCATCCATTTATTTCTGTGGTATTTCATTCATCAGTACACGGTCATTGGCTTGATTTCTGAACAATATAGTGGAGGAGTGGGGCACCCTGAATCCAGAACGTTTTTTAAAGCATCATTACACATCTGAACAGGAGCATTTATATCCCGAGGAAAGGCCACTCCTGGGTCAAGATTTACAATTTGAGCTGTCAGTTTATCAGGTTGGAGCAGGTGGCTGGGGCAGTGCGAAATCAACCCTGGGAGAAGTGAAAAACCTGAAAAAGACGGAAGAGACGCAGTGATAAGTGATGGGTGAAACTGTAAGCCGCAATTGACAAATAAAAAGCTGGCTAACGTACACAAATGAAATGGAGAATCTGTTCTTTTATGAGGTGACCCCATCACAAGGACTTGCCAGTCAAAGAAATAGAATGAAATTTCCCATTACATTTTTGACAGCCCAAACTGTGTCTCACATAGCAGACCCTGTCTGTATATATATTATATATATATTATTACTGTGCTTTTTAGGTGGTTCAGCAGAGAATCCCGTCTATTTAATGGGCAGGGTTGAGAAAAGAAATGAGATGTAAAGAGGACAAATTAAAAGGAAGAAAGATGAAACTGGCAAGTACAATGTGGGCAATCAGTATGTGATTACTCTCTTTATGATAAAGAAAATTGATTTTGAAATAGTAAAAAGTATATAGGGGAGAATTTGGGCTTGCTGCTGAGTGAGTTAACATTGCTGAATAGGAGAAGATTGTCTCATGAGTTTTGCTGTCTCTCATATTTGCATTTCGTGAATGTTGGTGACTTTTGGAGATGCCTGTGGTGTAGCAGGTAGAATATTAGACGGAGACTCAGAAGTCGTGGTTTTAAATTCCTGGTTTGTTTGTTTGTTTGATTGTTTGTTTGTTTGTTTTTTGTTTGTTTTTTGTTTGTTTGTTTGTTTGCATTTTTATACCACTCATTTGGCATCTGGTTAGCCATGAAACTTGCTGGGTGGCATTGGACAAAGCCACGTATGTTGCCACCAGCTCCTTGGAGAAAAGGAGGGATATAAGGGTAAACGCAAATACATGTAAATATATGCAAAAAGGAAAAACAAACACATTTAGAAATGGGCACCAACCTTGGTCCAGAGGTGCATGCCAGTGTGTATGCATGATGCCACTATCATGGCATTGAAAGAGAAACAGAGTTGGTTGGTTGTAGGCATAGATTGTAGGCACATCCAATGTTGCCTGATTTTGGAAGCTAAGCAGGGTCGACCTTGGTTAGTACTTGGATGGGAGACCACCAGGGAATACCAGGTGCTGGAGGCACCTGGAGTAGGAACTGGCAAACCACTCCAGGATTCCTGCCAAGAAAACTCCATGGACATGGCGTCACAAAGAGTTGGTCATGACTGTAACAACACAACAATAACATACTGTATTCTGTTTCCATTTTCTTTTGTTTTTTCCCCCCTGTAAGACAGTTGATTGGTTAGATTTCTAGAGGAGGCTGTGAGATCAAGAAGAGTGTTTTTCCCCCACCCCATAAAACAGCTGGGAGTCTGAAGGGGAGAGAGATGAGTAGAGCTAAAGAATAATTGTCCAGGATGAATATAAAGCCTAGGAATAAAGACACTGAAATACAGTAAAATAAAAGTAAAATATTTCATCTTTCAATATATTTTCTTCTAATGAAACCAAGCCCAGAGTCAGATTTTTCAGAGGCCCTTTCTGAACCTGTTTCTTTTAACTGGGGACTGTGCTGGTTTCTGAATCAATGTTCTCTGCTGTTGAGTAGTACTTCTTCAGATGGATACAGCATGTTTGGATGTCGGGTGCCATATAGTATGGGCCTTAGCAGCTGGTACCCAAGAGTCAGTGGGTGTGTTTTATTACTGTAGCATCTCAGTGGTCTGAAAAGATAAGCAGCTAGCCAGAATACACTTGCTGCTGATATATTTCAATGTATGAAATGCATTTGTGGCCATCTAAAAACTGCTGCCTCGTGGCGTAGTGGTTAAATGCCTGTACTGCAGGTAAAACTGTGCTCACGACCTGGGTTTCAATCCCAGGTAGCAGGCTCATGGTTGACTCAGCCTTCCATTCTTCCGAGGTTGGTAAAATGGGTACCCAGCTTGCTGGGGGGGGGGGTGGAATGTGTAGCCTGCATTATTGTAATTTAAAGTGTAAACCACCCAGAGACGACTTGAAGTGGTATGGGGTGGTATTAGAGATGGGCACGAAATGAGCGATTTTTCGTTTTCGTTTTAATTTTTTCATTTTGTTATGTAACGAAAACAAAAATGAACAATTTGCAAAAACCCACCGAAAAACAAAAATGAACCGAAACGGACCCCCAAACGACCAAACGACAAACGAAACACCATTTTTTTGAGTCGTGCCCATCTCTAGGCGGTATATAAGCAGAACACTTTAATTCAGTTTCACCATCAGCTGTCTTCTCTTGAATATGGAATAATAGAAATACTGTGCAAGGCAGTAGATGAAAAACCAGATCTCCCCTTGCTCAAGTGCTTCCTGGGAAAAGTAGTTGAGTAGAATGACCTCACCATTGCTCTCCATTTATCTCTGTCTGTAGTCCAACATGGTAAAGCTTGTTCAGGCAATGAATATTGTGAGAAGGGAGGACACTTCCAGGAACATGTGGCTTTCTGCACCAGTATCCAATAAATTATTGAACTAATCATGATGAACTGAGAGAAGCTCAGATTTCAGGCACTGCTGCTACTGCAGCATGGCTTTCTAAGCATTATTAACACACCACAAAGATGATGTTATGTGAGATGTAAGACAGAGGTAGGAAAGCTTTACCCCAGCAGATGTCACTGGACACCAGTTCCCCTGTTGACAGCACACTTACATTGGCATCCCTCAGTCTCAAAAGACTATGGTATCGTGCCTGGAGTAGAGATCCTAAAACAACACCTAGTGTGACTAAATAGACCAATTTGGGAACGGCAGTCTCTACCACACTGGGGGCAGATATATTCTGTTTCTTGCCCAGTCCTCATGTTTTGTTCTTTCTGTGCCTGCCTCTTTTCCTCTGCCTGTTGGACAAATGCCTCTTTGAATTTCTGTAGACCATACTGTATCTTTTGCCTCCAGACAGTGTGATCAGAGGTCAGGGTTTCCCAAATGTTGAGGTCCATTCCCAAGGCCTTGAGGTCCCCTTCAGGACACCACACTCCAGTCCTCCTAATGGCCTTTTAACATCTATGACATTACATAGATATTAAATAGTACTGAGGACAATGCCAACCCCTGTGGAAACTCAGAACTAAGGGTCCATGGGGTCGACAAATTGTCCCCAAGATGTAATCTCTGGACATGATTTCAGAGGAAGAGTCAGAGCCAGTTGAGTGCTAGCCCCCTGATTATCTCTCAGTCACACCACCTATAGGTGTGTTTGGCAATGGATAGGACCTTCTCCGTCTCTACTCCCAGACTCTGAAACTCCCGCCCACAGGCTGTCCTTCTTCAAGCAAAGACCTTCCTCTTCAGGCAGATGTTGCCTTAGGGCCTTTTCACACGACCCCTAAGATCCGCTGGTCCCTTAAATTCAGACCAGAGATCTTGGGGGTTCATTTCTGTTCCTGCGTCCCCACCCCTCAGCACTTCCTGCTCCTGTCTGCATGAGGGGAGGGAGGGGAAAAAAAGGACAAAAGAAGCCTTTACTAACCTGCCAGTGCCGGTCGAAGTTGCCACGAGCCCCGTTACTTCCTGGTTCCTTCTCAAGGGGCTCTTAAAAGGGCGGGAGGCAAAAAAACAACAGACAAGCAAAGGAGAGCCCGGCACTCTTATCCGCATCAAGGAATTTTCACCTGCTGAGAGCAGGTACATGAAAGGTGTGCTGGGTCGCACTTATGGGGGCATGGTCGCTCTTAATTTTCTCTAAACTCCAGAGCTGGTGGGGAAACATTTCTAAGCTCCGGAGCTGGGAGGCATTTGCAGCGGAGCTTAGGGGTCGTGTATAAACGCCCATAGTGGCTGTCTGAGAGGTTTTATTTTAATGGATTGTGGTGCCTTGTTGGTTTTATTTCATTTTCATTTTTGTCAGTATTGATTTTATTTACCTTTCTCAATATTTTATAAATGCTTTAAAATCTTTATATACTGACTGTTTCTGCTTCTAAATATTGTCTTTTTAATGGTGTAAGACACTTGGGTTATTACTTAAGGGGGAAACAGGGGGAAATATTTTAATAAATAAATTAATAGTTTCCTTGCCTATTGTAACAGCTGCTGTTTTATTTGATGTTCTTGCTAGCCTTCTGTGTTTTCAGGAAAAAGGTAAAATTAAAATAACAAGCAAACAAACAATGAGAGACAGCTGCAAGACATAGCTGTCATGTTCCAATTCTTCCCATGGTAGAATTTAGATGCACCCTTATATTGTGGTCATCTATATTTCCACCTCCATGCCCCTGACACTTGTCTTTATTTTATTTTTTTATTTGTTTGTTATATTTTTATACTGCCCATCTTCCGAAATGGAACTCTGGGTGGTTTACAATTAAAAACAATTAAAACAGAAAATACAATAAAAAGAAAAGAAAGAAAAGGCAAACGGAAAAAAAAGGCAAGAATTACTTTTGTTGTTTAATTTAATTTAATTGTAGGCATTAAATAATCAGTGTTGGTCTGGTGGTTGAAGTGTCGGACTAAGTCTCAGGAGAGATAGCTATGGAACAAAGGAGTCATACATAGTGCTGTGATCTCATTGAAGGAAATGGAAGATGCAGATACAACCAATTTATTTAATAATAAATGGTGTGGGGGAAAGAACAGGGAAATAAAGACTACATTTGGACTTGAATAAGTTGTCCCTTGAAGGAGGATGTTAGAGACACATGACTCTCCTCTTTAGCAATGGTTCCACATTATGTCTAATTTGGCCTTGTCATAGAACACTTTAAAATTACAGTACACAATGAAGTGCAAGAAGTTTGGTTGAAATTTGTCCTTGGAGTACCTTACATAATTATGCAATTTTCCCTCTGAAGCATAACAATAAATCCTGCTTTGTTTTTGTTTATAGCAGTGTAAAGTGGAGAACATTGAAACTGAGAAAGGAAGGGGTATTTACAAGAGCTACATTGGGATCGCTCCTCGTCCATGCCCAGTTTGACCCATGTCCTCAAAAAATGTTGGCATTCTTTCCCACTGGTTTCCTGCCAATTGATACAGAGAAAAAGGAAACAATTCCATTTAGACAGCTGAATGCAGGAGAGTATTCCATATCAGTTTGCTTTTTACCTACAGAGTTAAAAAAAGGTTGGGATTAGCATTTGGGGAAATGGTGTTCTTTTCTTCCCAATGATCTTTGCACAGCCATGGCTGTTGACAAACACAGAACAACCCCCTTTAACAACCGCCTTGATTCTTTTATAACAAAACATCGTCTATGTGGACACCTTTTTTGGAATGGAGATGGTAATGAGTCCCATGAAATTTTTTAAGCCTGCTCTGTCTCTTTAGATAGCCAGGGTAGAGGGCTGATGTTCCAAGCCAGTCAGCAAATGCTGGCTCGAAATTGTTGCAAATTACATCCGTGCATAGCCTTAGCCAGACTAATCGTCTTCCTTGACCTCTGCAGAAACAATCCTTTCTCATTTCTCAGCCTCATTTCCCTCTGTTCTCTCTGCCACCCTCTCTTGTCCTCCTATCTTTATTTCCTTTAGTCTTTGGGAATTGGTGTGATGGGGCCACTGCTGTTTAGCTGCACTGTTGATAGGTTTGTTGTGTACTGCCAAGAGCTGATCCTATTTCTCATTCCATTTCCATTGCCGACTCATTTTCATCTCAATAGCGTCTATTCCTTGGGAGCTCTCCAGTACTTTCTTCTTTTCTTTTGTAAAACAATGAATGCATTTCTTCTGCTTTGCCTTTCTTTGCAACTGGAGGGGGGGAGGGAAGGAGGCTGAATTTTACAGATCTTCTCACTCATCTTCTCCATTCCTGAATATTCTATAAAAGCTACAAATGAGTGTCATTTGCAAGTTAAGTAAGAAGCTGTAGATTTGAAAGATCAGCCCAGTGCAGCTGCTGTAAAGATTTTGCATTGTCACTAATTACAAAAGGAAGGCTGGGCCAGAATACAAGATCAAGATTTGAGTTAACAAGCAGAGCCCAGGACAGGTAATCAGGGAAAGTGCTAAGTAATAGGAGGCATATTTTTGCTGTGCTATATTGTTTTCTGAGAGTAAATTATACCTTTTGTAATCAACAAGAACCTACAAAATTCTTCTTCTTGTCCCATTAATCATGTGGCATTCTCTGGGACTTTTAACAAGAAAAAACAACAACACACCTATTATGCAAATTTATACACATAAATAAAATTGTGCAAAATTGAAACAGTTATTATATTGCACAATTGCTTAGTTATTTGATTGGAGGGTTTATTTGCACCTTTTTTTTTACAATCTAGCTTTTGTTTTGTGCCTGCTTTGCAAGTGCTATGCTTCTCAAGAAAAAAGAATACTGTAGGTCAGTGTTCCCCAACCCCCGGGCCGCGGACCGGTGCCGGTCCGTGGATCAATCGGCACCGGGCCGCCTGAGGAAAACAGGGGAAGCCTGGCCGCCGTGGGGAAAGTGACCCCGCCCCTGCCGAGGGAGGGAGGGAAGGAGGGCATGGGGCTTCCAAAGCCGGAAAGGGAACCTCTTTGCGCTACACCAGGGGCCCTCAACCTATGGCCCCCTGGGAGCAACAGCATACCCCCCCGCAATCGCCGCCTCCCCACCATCGCCGCCGCTCTCTGCCCTCCCCCCCGCCATTTTTAAAATAAAATAAAATAAAAATCCTTCTTAATCCTGTGCTGTGGAAAAGGTTTCCTTGCAGCGATGTCAAGGACTCGCACAACACTGGCTCTTCGGCTTGAGTACGGAGATGAGCACCACCCCCTAGAGTGGGAAACGACTAGCACGCATGTGCGTCAGTGGCCAGGGGGGGCATTTACCTTTTTTATCTTATTAAATCAAAACAAGCGGGCCAGGGAAAAATTATCAAACATTTACCGGTCCACGGTGATAAAAAGGTTGGGGAGCACTGCTGTAGGTCACAGCAATACAGAGAAAAATCTAGCAAATTATCAAGACCTTAAGACCAAACAGCCCTTCTTGTCTCACTTCTGCCTCTTGTTTGAAGTGAGGAATCTTACAGGGTTTGCAAATGTCTTCTCCTAGTGTCTAAATGAGTCGAGATGGCCCAAATAGTGGGAATGAAAGAACGTAGGGGGCATTCTTTATATCTCTGGCTTAGAGTTGGTTTTGTAATCTGTCCTGCTGTCTATTTTTATGACAGCACTTCATTGCTCTATTTTCACATTGTGATTGTTGCAATTTCAACTTGATGGTTTCCTGGATTTGTTACCTAACCTCCCCCTTCTTTACAGTAAAGCAGATTATAGGGGAGGGTGGGAAGGAACATGGTGCAATAACATTGGGTGAGTCTGATTCCTTTAAAGTCCAGTGAGTACTTGGGGAGTAAAACCCCCTATCAAGGCTGAATACTGATGAAATAAATAACACGACAAGAATTGGGATCACAAATTCTGAATACCTGTGCGTGTTAATAAACTGTGGTCTCTTTCCGTATATAGTCACAGATCAGTCACACTGAGTTCAGGCACAGTTTAATCAACCACCTGTGATTAATAAAAAAGAGAGATCATGTATTTTATTTTGGGCAGCAAGGGAAAAGACTGCAAACTAGAGATATAGACTGTGGTCATACCTGGGTTTCCTTCCTATTTGAATTTCCTGCATATTTTTTTTGGGAGCAGTCACGTGGTTTTTAAGAAGCAGTTGGCATCCTCTCCTCTGAGTCATACCTTCCTAGTCTGGTTCTGTCCTAACCTGTGTACTATGCGTTTTGTCCTAATTTCCGGCTCCAGTTTCCAAGGCTCCCTCTTTTAAGCTGGGTAGAAAGGGGAAAAACTGAATTTACTGTGCATTTTCATAGAATCATAGAATCATAGAATCATAGAATCATAGAATCATAGAGTTGGAAGAGACCTCAAGGGCCATCTAGTCCAACCCCCTGCCATGCAGGAACCCCATCACAACATTTCCAACAGATGGCCATCCAGCCTCTGCTTAAAAACCTCCAAGGAAGGAGACTCCACCACCCTTTGTGGCCGCGTATTCCACTGCCGAACAGCTCTAACTGTCATGAAGTTCTTCCTAATGTTCAAATAAAATCTCTTTTCCTGTAGTTTGAAACCATTGCCTTGAGTCCTAGTCTCTGAAGCCATGGAAAACAAACCTGTTCCCTCTTCAATATGATATCCTTTCAAATATTTAAACATTTCAGTGTCCTGTCATTGCAACAGAAGCAAACAAGTAAGCATTTTCGAGCAAAGTTTCTAAATCCAGCCCCTGGCAGTGGTTTAGGAAACTTCGCTGAAACTGCTGTTCGAGGGGCACGGTCAGCTGGGAGCACAATTTGCTTCTCTTCCTGGTTAGCACGCAATCTTTTACTGCGTAGTTCACCGACAAGAAACTACGCAGAAAACGCAGGTATGACCACAGTCATAGTTTTCAGGCAGTTTCAAGGTTCAAATGCAAGCAACACCATCTGAATGAATGTAACACAATGGGAACAGGTAAGAACAGGAAACAGCTTGATAGTGAAGTGCACACCACTAGGGCCTACCATGGGGGGGTGGGTCATCTTGGACAGGCAAAGGTCCATTTTCAAATATCTCCAGACTACGTCTGTCATTAAAAGCCATCCAAAACGAGTGGCACCGTCTGGTGCTAAAAATCAGCAGTGTGGCATTTCAGCAGCTTTTCTAGTTTTTCTGCAGCTGTTTATCTTTATCTGGAGTTCTTGTAACATCCATAGAGGGTTTTTTTTTTTTTAAGTTCAGAAGTGTAGTTCTTAATTGCCCAAGGAAATCCTCATAAGGCATAATAATTTTACAGCTTTCTTCCGAGTTAGTTGGTGGTTGGAAACCAGGAGGTAATTATTCTGAGTAGGGAGTTCCTTTAATCAATTAAGGCAATTAAGGGATGGAACATGATTTTATACAAAAAAAAATTAAAAGCAAATATGTTTAACCATAGTATGGGCAAAAGTAAGTTGAAATAAACATATAATATTTGAAATAAACATCAAATGAGAAAAACAGAAAAACATGTATAAGCATATATATTTTTAGTATCGGTTAAAGAGTATTCATTATTTATAAACTAAGTCACTAATGAGCATTTGAATTACAGTTGCTGACACAAACACAAAATACAGGAGAATAACACTTTGTCTCTATACTATTTTAAATTATTGGTATTTTTAATCTAAATGCTTCCAGTATACCAGGTGCTGTAGCAAACCACTGAAGTATTCCTGCCAAGAAAACTCCATGGACATGGGGTCATGGAGAGTCAGTCATGACTGTAATGACATAACACGCATAAAATATGCTAATTCTTCTACTGTATAGATTGTGGTTAATTAATTATAACCTAAGCCCAATAGATTTCCTGCTGTGGTAGGGGGCTGGGACCGATGACTCTGGGGGTCACTTATCTCACAATTTCATAGAATATAGGGATCATTTGGTTTGCTTTGTGAATCCAAAGGAGAGTAGCAGATAATGTTGGGCAAAAGGGAAGCTAACGTTCTTTATTGTCTTTATCAGAGTGGTACTTTGGCAAGCTCTTTTTTGACTACAGTTTCCAGACTACAGTTTCCAGTCTCCAGCCACAGTTGTCATAGGTCATGCTGGTACACTATTCAAGGTACATAAGAACATAAGAACAAAAGAAGAGCCCTGCTGGATCAGGCCAAAGGCCCATCTAGTCCAGCTTCCTGTATCTCACTGTGGCCCCACCAAAATGTGTCTGGGAGTGCACGAGATTAGACATCTGTCTCCTGATACCACTCCCCTACATCTGGTGCTTGAAATGCTCTAGTTTTAAGCTTGGAGATTACACATCTCCCTCATGGTTTGTAACCAGTGATGGACTTTTCCTCCAGGAATCTGTCCAATCCCCTTTTGAAGGCATCCAGGCCAGATACTATCACCACATCCTGTGGCAGGGAGTTCCACAAATTAACAACATGCTGGGTAAAAAAAAATCTTTTGTCTGTTCTCATTCCCAACCCTCAATTTGAGTGGATGTCCCCTAGTTCTGGTATTTTGTGAGAAGGAGAAGAGCGTCCCTCTATCCACTTTACTCATGCCCTGCATTATTTTGTACATCTCAATCATATTCCCCCTCAGGTGCCTTTTTGCCAGACTAAAGAGCCCCAAATGTTTTAGCCTTTCCTCATATGGGAGATCCCCCAGCCCAGTAAGTGAGATGTTATTCAAAAATGTAACTCCTCCAATCTCTGAAACAAAAGGCAGCTTCAAATAGAAGCCTGCTCCAATAGCTGTTTAGCTAGGGTAATGCTACCTATAAAATAGTCCCATGGCTATCACTGAATGCAGAGGCATGACTAGCAATGCTATTCTTCTGGAAGATGACACTTTAGGTCAAGCGGTTTGGAAAGGATGGCCATCCCCCTCTACTTATGACTGATAATTAATGATAAAAATCCCCATAGTAAGAATACTAAGGGGGTCACAGAACCCACAGTTTTGCTCCTTTGACAAAGAGGAAACAAAACTTTGCATTGGAACCACAGTCTACTCTTTCCCATAGATTAAAAAACAACAACTAAACATGCATGTGTTTTACACTAATATATTTTATCCTTTCTTTCTAAAAGAACATCTCATCATACCAGGATTATCCTTCTAAGGACAGCATTATGTTTTATAATAATACACGCAATTTGCTGCAAGATTTTATTATTATTATTATAATGAAATGATGCTGATGGATTTTCACCTTATAATTCTGTATTCACTACAGAAAAATTGATTTTTCTATAGCATTTTCCTTGTATTAAACTGGGAACTAACATGCCACAATTCTTTCTCTTTTTTGCATTATACAGTTTCAGCATGGGATAGGGAGTGGGCTAGGGGAGCGAGTGTGTAGAAATTGTAGGCTTTTTTCATAATTTCCATCAGTGCTGAGTTAGGAATGGGGCAGCTTGTGAAGCAGAAAGGGGAGTCTTCTCAATCTCACCCTTTTTTTTTTGTATGGGGGCACTTTGGGCGCTTTTACACGACCTCCAAAATCCGCTGGCAACTTAAATTCGGACCAGAGATCGTGGGGGTTTGTTCTGCTTCCGGTGTTCCCACCCTTCCGCATGCCATTGCTCCTGTCTGCGGTGAGGGGAGGGAGAAAAAAATGGAGAAAAGAATGCAGGCTCACCTCCATCTGCCGGTCGGAGCAGCCCCAAAAGCATTCCCATCTCTTAAAGGGGCAGGAAAAAAAAAACTAAACAGAAGGTGAGGGGAGCCCAGCAATCACTGCTTTACAATCCACATCAGAATTTTTTTTTACCTCCGGAGACCAGGTACTTTTAAAATGTGCTGGGGCGTGCTTAGATGGGAGTGGTCGTACTTAATTTTTTTTAAAATGTGCAGCTGGTGGGAAAACAATTTTAAGCTCCGCATCTGGGAGCCCTATGCCTTGGATTTTAGGTGTCGTGCAAAAATGCCCTTCCTTCCTTCCAACCTTATAGGTTGTCTTACACTAGAAAACCAGGCAAAAATTAAACCACAGATCGTTTTCATTGCGGTGTAATTATGAACGCTACTGGATTTTTGTAGTCTTGTTTCATAAAAGTCCTCCCACAAGCGTTTGAGAGAGATTGCCTTCAGTATCCGCATCTTGCTTGGTAAAATCCATCGGACCATTGCTGGTGCACATTTGAGGCAGCATTGCAAAGAATTCATCATCCATCTGCCATGGAGCAAAATGTGTTACCTGTAGCAATTTGTCAGGGACAGCTTTAATAGCAGGAATCATTTCCTTTCCATTTAGCATTGCACAATATGGGATTTGTTACTTTGGTGGTCTTGAAAATTACAGCCCACTAGCCCATTAAATGGGAAAGTCCCAAAGCCTTACATTCTGCAGTATAGTTTGTTCTATGGCACATTTTATAAAGTTGTCACCATAACTGTTTTTTGTTTGTTTATTTGTTTTCTGGTGAAGTGATCTGAAAGTTTGCCCCACATATATAAGTGTAAACATTTTAATTGCTTGAATTTTTTGATACTTTGGATCGAGGCTAATAATTTCACATCATGAGAACATTTATCTTTTTTAATTAGATGACTACACTGTGATGTTGTCAGCATTGTTGTTGCTGTTATGTACCATCAAGTCAGAAATGACTTGTAGTGGCTGTAATGGGACGTTGAAGGTAAATGTAATATTTAATGAGTGGTTTTATGAATTCCATACTCCTAGTGAGTTTTCATGTCTCAGCAGGCCTTTGAACCTGACCTCCTGTGTCCTAGCCCATCACTTTACCACACTGAGTCCCAACTGTTCTTATTAAACACCCAAGCATATATAATGCTTAATGCAAGCAGTATGATTAAAATTAAAATGGGTGCCTTCATGGGTGCAATTTTTAACACTGTCTCCAGTGTTGTAAGCCTAGCATATTATTACAGCCATCTACAATGAACAAGTTTGGCCACTTTACAAAGAACCTTGAAACATTATTCTTCCTTTTCACCTTTTTCTTAGCATCTGTGCTACATGATGGTGGGATACTCTATTCTGGTTTTTGCCTTTCACTTGTCATAGTCATGAGTAGACATGGGCACGACTCGGCAAAATTTTCATTTCCATTTCCGTTTGTCGTTTCCGTTACGTAATGAAACGACAAACGAAAATTGAGCTGGAAATTGAATGAAACGAAACGACCCATGAAAATTGTGGTTGTTAGTTTCGTTTCCGTTACTGGCGGCGCGCAATGTGAAATGAGCTGTTTTAAATGTTAAAAAACGCCCTGAACATGCATATAAATGCAGTGATAATTATTTATACTGCCTGATAATACCTACCAGGGGGGTGGGGGGTCCTTAAAACATGCATTTATGTCTTTTCTCAGATCACTGTATTTTTTTTTCCTTTAAGGGGAGTTGGGGACATTGACCCAAAATGACTCCCAGATGCCTAATATTGATTTCTTGGGTATTAAAACGCCCTGGACATCCATTAAAATGCAGCGATAATGCGAGAATTATTTGAAATTATTACCTACCAGGGGGTTGGGGTCCTTAAAACGTTTGGTTTTGTCTTCTCCCATCGCGATGTATTTTTCTTTTCACTTTAAGGATGACAAAATGGATGTCGCCACGCCAGCCACTCCAGCCACAACATGGAGGCAAGCCATGTGATTGGATCATGTAAATTCTTGGAAAACTTCAACCAATAGCACGCCCAGGTTGCAGACTGGGCAGATCCGGCAGCCACAGAGGGCATAAAAAGCTCTGGCAGCCCCCGGAAATGCTTTAAAATCGTGCAAAAAGCGGGTAGAAACGACAAACGAAAAAACAAAAAACGAAACAACAAATTTTTGAAAAATTTCGCGGCAAACGGAAACGACCCGAAACGGACCCGTCCCGAAAAACGACAACTCGAAACATTTTTTTTTTCTGATCGTGCCCATCTCTAGTCATGAGCTAAGTCCAGGTGAACCAAGGACAACTTCATGTTGTTATCCAGGGTGTTCAACCAGTGCTGTTTTGGTCGTCCCCTCAGTTGGGGTCTACTGACCTCCAGGGTGAGACCTTTTTTGGCCAGAGTTTTGTTTCATCAGCACACAAGATGTGTTGCTACCATGTAGTGGGTTTCACACATCTTGTCAAGGATTAGTGTGATGCCGTATTTAAATTGGGTGTCATCATTGTGCACATGGCCATTTCATGTTAGGCTGAAGATCCATTGTAGCATCTTTGTCCCCATGACACCAGGGCAATGCTCAAATTCTTCAGTCGCTGGCCAGCATTCTGCACCGTAGAGTGCAACAGGTCATAAAATGCTGCTATATATCTTTGACTTTAAATGTTCACTGATCATTTCATTGCATATGACACTTGATGCTGTATGCCATTTTAGCCATACACAGTTGATCCTTGATGTGACTTTGCAGTTCAGATTCCCATTGGCTGTGAACATGGAACTGAGGTACAGTGGTACCTCGACTTACGAATTTAATCTGTTCAGAATGCATGCTCTTAAGTCGAACTACTCTTAAGTTGGGGTACCTATCTAAAAATTGAAAAAATAAGTTAAAAAATAAAAAAATGGAAAAATATCTGTAAGTTGAGCAGAACATATCTAGACTTTGTAAGGTCATAGTTAAAATGCCAACAGTTTTCTGCTCTTAAGTCGAATTGCTCTTAACTCGAGCTGTTCTTAAGTCAGGGTACCACTGCATTTGAACTCCTTAGTTCTTGGTAGGTCAATACCATCAATTTGGATCATACCACATTCATTCGGGTCAGTCGTCAGATATTCCATCTTCCTCATATTCAAGTGCAGGCCAAACCTCTCAAAATGGTCACTCTATTACTCAGCTTGGCAGTCAAGATCTGCCTTATTCTCTGATGCAGTCATGATGTCATCAGCATAAAGGAGGATCCAGGGCAGTAGATTTGGCAGATCACTTGTGACTGCATCCTAAACCAGAATGAAAAGAAGCGAGGAGAGGACCGATCCTTGTTGGGCCCAAATTGTGATACAGAAACCTTTCAATATGCCAGCAGCAGCTAGCACATGGCTCACACTGTGTTGCACATGCCTGGGAAGCAGCTCTTTGAGATGAGCAGCCCGTCAGGGGAAACAAAAAAAGACTGACCCCCTCTCAAGTCTCCTGAAATATTGCTCCTGTGAAACAGTGACTTAGAGCCTTTTCACACGACCCCTAAGATCCACTGGCCACTTAAATTCAGACCAGAGATCTTGGGGGTTTGTCGCTGTTCCTGTGCTCCCACCCCTCCACACTCCTGGCTGCTGTCTGCGTGAGGGGAGGGAGAAAAAAAGGAAGAAAAGAATGCTCACCTCCGTTCTGCCATCTCGCTCTGCTCCCGACAGCATTCCAGTCTCTTAAAGGAGCGGGGGGGGGGGCAAAACAACAACAAACAGAAGTGAGGAGAGCCTGGCACTCACTACGTTACATCGGCATCAGGAATTTTTCACCCCCGGAGAGCAGGTACTTGAAAAGTGTGCTGGGACACGCTTAGGTGGGCGTGGTCGCACTTAATTTTCTGTAAACTCCGGAGCTGGTGGGGAAACAATTTTCAAGCTCCGGATCTGGGAGCCATTTGCCGTGGATTTTAGGGGTTGTGTGAAAAGGCCCTCAGAGCAACTCACTTTTTTTAGGTTACTCATTTCCCCTAATTTCTCATTTAGGATTTGTCTCTCTCGGCATTCTCATCTGTATTCAAGGCGATGTGTTCCAGCCTAGCTCCCAACAATTTAATGAACTGCCAAGATTTGCTTCTTTACCTCAAAGACTGAAGTAGAAATACAAGGAGGAAGATAATTATCATGTTCCTCAGTCACACTGTTTTTCAGTTACATTCGCCATTTTTCTATGGAGGGGGGGAGTTAATTTGGTGCAAGAAGTAGGTGTTTTATCGCCAAAGGGAATGGAGACCTCTTATTAAGCTAACACACTTCCTCTCCAATAATAAATTAAAGGATAAGCCTATGGGTTTTTTGAGTCACTGACCCACACTTTAAAGAATAAGGGAGGCAAAGTATGCCAAGACAAGGAGGTACTGACAACACAAGAGTAAGAGATGGCTTCTATACTGTTTTTGTACTGCTTCTTCGTCAAAATGGAAGAGAGGGGGAAAATTCAAAAGGACCTTGAAAAGCTCATGCACTGGGCTGAAAATAACAGGATGGGATTGAACAGGGATAAGGGTGGGGGGGCAAACACACAGTTGCAAGATGGGGGCACTTGGCTCAGTTATATTACAAATGAGATGTCTCTTAGAATTGTTGTGGGTCACAAGCAAAATAGGAGTTAACAGTGTGACGTGGCTATAAAAAAAAAAGGCAAATGCAATTTTAGGCTGCATTAACAGCTGTATTGTCTCTAAATCCCATGAAACATTGTTAGACACCAATTAGCTTTCATCTTGAGCATTGTGCCCAGTTCAGGACATCACACTTTAAGAAGGACGATGGCAAATTGGAACAAGTTCAGAGGAGGGCAACAAGGGTGACCAAGGAACCAGAAGCCAAGCTCTACAAGGTGAGAGCAAAAAAAAAAAAAAAACAAAACAAAAAAAACTGGGCATGAACTGAGGGGAGACTTTTAAAAATTCCCTAAGGAAGGCTGAACAAATTTACTAGGTCATATCTCTTTGGCAAGCTGCCTAGATGCCCTGAGCACATCTGATTTCACCAGATCTCATGAAGCTAAGCAGGGTCGGCCCTGGTTAGTACTTGGGTGGGCAACCACCAGGGAATACCAGGTGCTATAGGCACCTGGAGTAGGGACTGGCAAGCCACTCCAGTAGTCGTGCCAAGAAAACTCCATGGACATGGGGTCATGAACAGTTGGTCGTGACTGCAATGACACAACAACACAATCTCTTTGGCAGATCACATGAGTGATTAGGGTGTAGACTGGTGGTTCGCATGACATCTGTTAGATCATATTTTGGGGCAGAAGGAGAACCAATTAATTTATATTGTCAATCTCCTTTCTGTCCCATACTGTTAAGATTAGCTACCATTTGGAAGAATCTGGAAAATTAATTTTAAGGAATACTAATATAATGATGGATTCCTGTTATGGTGTAGTGGACAAAATGATGGACTATGACTGTCATGAACATGTTACAAATCCTTGCTCAGCTATGAACACTCACTGGGTGAGGGAGTGGAACGGCTAAAATGACTCCTTAAATATATCACCTACTTTGAAATCCCTATTAGGGTTACTAGAAGTTGGTTCTGACCTGACAGCACAGAACAAACAATAAAATGGTGAGGCGTACCATATTTGGGTACTGATAGTAAGATGATGATTCATTTCTAGGAAACATGCCTGCCCAGAATGAA
>JAHTLZ010000178.1:2058504-2079256 GCA_023846285.1 Phrynocephalus versicolor
TTGTTTGTTTGTTTGTTTGTTTGTTTGTTTGTTTGTTTGTTTGTTTGCTTGTTTGTTTGCTTGTTTGTTTGTTTGCTTGCTTGCTTGCTTGCTTGTTTGTTTTAAAGAAGACACAGGAGTAGTTCATCTCATTCCTTTCTACTGAAGGTGTCCTGGGACTGTGCAGCCTGCCCAAACCCACACAGGCAGGTTCTTCTCCCAGAAAGGGGGCACTCCATGAAACTTTTGGGTACTAGATCTCAAACAAATTAGAGAAAGTACTTTTTCACCCAGAGGATCACTGGTCTGTGGAACTCCCTGCCAGAGGAAGTGGTGACAGCTGTCAGCCTTGACAGCTTTTAGAAAGGATTGGACAAGTTTGTGGAGAACAAGGGTATCGATGGCTATCATGATGGATGCCTAAGGACAACCTCCAGGTTGGAGAGATAGGCAGGATATCTCAATGCCATTTTCAGGGAATCGTAAGCAGGAGAAGACATCTGCTTTTGAATACCCTAAAACAAATGGTGAGCCGCTCTGTGAGACAGAATGCTGGACTGGATGGGCTGTGGCCTGTTCCAGCACGGCTGTTCTTAGGTTCTTATCTTCTTAAACAATAGTAGAGAATATAACTCCCAATGTATGGCTCCACAATCAGATACCCAAACTATTGAACTCTCCAGCCAACACGATGATGATTTTGACCCTGAAAAATGAGGGCTATCAATAGATTTATCTGTATGTGCATGAACAGGTTCTGCTGTTCTACTACATCTGAACATATATAGGTTGAGAGTGAGGTCAGTTGATATGAATGAACTCAGCCCTCTGTAATATTTCTTTCTTATGTGGCATCAGGTCAGAACTGACTCATAGTGACCCTAATAGGGCTTTTACGGTAAGTGGTGTATTCAGGGCCGGCACTAGGTTTTTTGCACCTTAGGCGAGGGGCGGTGGGGCAGTGGGGAAGGGGGTGGGGTGGGGGGCAGGGGGGCAGCAGGGGGCGGGGGATGGCGGGGGATGGTGATGGGTGTGGGGGCGGACAGCGACGGGCACGGGGGGTGGGCGGCGATGGGTGTGGGGGACGGCGGGTGGACGGTGACAGGTGGCTGGCAGGCGGTGGGGGGATGGACGGCGGTGGCCAGTGGGGGGGCAGTGGGGGCAGAAGGCTGGCCAGCACCCTCTCTCCGTTTTGGTGCCCTGAGCAACTGCCTAGTTTGCCTTAATGGACGCGCTGGCCCTGGGTGTATTTAAGGATTTGACAAGTTCCACTCCCTTTTTGAGTTCCCATGGTCAAGTAGGGAGTTAAACCCATATGCTCTGAATCCTATTCTATCATTCAGTCCACTGCACACTGGGTACCTGTTTACTTGGATACAAACAATGATCTTGGATCCAAACAAGGATCTTGCGTTCCTAACCCAGTTTTAGTAAATCAGCTGCATTTTCCCTAGAGATCTGGGGATAGTTTTTTCATAGAGCCTAGGAGACACATTCTGGCCAAAGGCAAATAACCCTTTGATATAAAACAGAATGGACTAGAACAACCCTCTCCCAACCTCAACCCCAACCCCCCAAAATCCACACACCACCATTCCATTCATGCTTTAATCACATACAGCATGATTATAGCTTTGACTTTTCCCCTTCCTCTGGTGCTTTCTATTCCACTTGAAAGTTTTGCCTTTTTTAATCTTAAGCTGTTCATCCGCTAAAAGCATATTTATCCACCTCTGTTGTTTACTGTCATTAATAGCAATTGCACTTTGCTGTGTGTCCTTGAAATGACATAAATATTCTCTCTTTCACACACCCACATACCCAGAGTAACTGAGGGAGGGGAGAGGGAGTGAGGGGAAAAAGGAGAAACATGAAAACATACAAGCAGACTAGAAAAGAGCATTGAGATGACTATAATTTAACAATGCAGTGCACTCTAAAGGAAGTCACTGTGAATCTTAGAAATGCTTCATATTTTCTGTGAATTTGAAACTTTCTGAGAGAATGCATAACCTTTTTGTTTATTCTCCTCTCTTTTTTATTTCACACTGTAAAAAGGAAGTATAACTTTCTGTCAAAACACTTTGCTGTTTTGATAAGAATACCACTAGCTATTGGATTCACAAATTAATTGTTTTGACATGTTCTAATATTGGCAACCATTTGCTCACCATCTCACAGCAAGTGTGTACAGTGCATTTACATTCCTCCCAGTGTGTAGATAAATTGAGATGATTTGATACAGAATTACCAATGTTTAAACTGACCCGGTTAGTACAGTTTTCACTAAAGGGGCAGCATAGAAATATAAATAAATAAATAAATTGTAGAACATAAGAACATAAGAAGAGCCCTGCTGGACCAGGCCAAGGGCCCATTTACTCTAGCTTCCTGTCTCTTACATTGCCCCCACCAAAAGCCTCTGGGTGTTCATGAGACAACTAAATACCTGTCTCCTGATAGCACACCTTGTGTCAGGCATTTTGAGGTACCCTCTTTTTTAGGAGTGTAGGTAATGCATATTCCCATCATGGCTTGAAACCAGCCATGGACTTTTCCTCCAGAAATCACTCCAGTGGCCCTTTAAAGGCATCTGGTCTAGATGCCATCACCACATCCTGTGGCAGGGAGTTCCACAGACTAACAATCTCCCAACCCTCAATTTGAGTGGATGATCCCTGGTTCTGGTATTGTCTGAGAGGGAAAATAGCTTCCCTCTATATATTTGTTCCATCTCCTGCATAATTTTGTACATCTCAATCTTGTTCCCCCTCAGGCACCTTTTTCTAGACTAAAAAGCCCCCCCACACACACACACACACTGCAATCTTTCCTCATAAAGGACGTGGTCCAGACCAGTAATCATTTTAGTTGCTCTCTTCTGCACTTTTTCCAGTTCCATTGTGTCTTTTTTTGGGATTCAGTGACCAAAACTGTACATTGCACAGCAGATGCGGCCTTACCATTGTTTTGTATAATGGCATTAGATTTATTTATTTATTTATTTATTTATTTATTTATTTATTTATTTATTTATTTATTTATTTACATATCTGTGAGGGTGGTGGGATGGAGAGAAGGGCCTCTCGTGAAGACCTTAACACCCGAGTCAGTTCATACTGTGAGATTTGATCTTTAAGGTAGCTGGGACCCAGGTCATACAGGGCTTTGTAGGTCAAGGTCAGAACCTTGAATTGTGCCTGATCTCCTTTTTAATGATCACTACCATGGAATTTACCTTCTTCTCCACCACCACACACCGGGTTAATGCTTTCATCAAGTTGTCCACAAGCACACCAAGATCTCTTTCCTGATCCTTCATGGAAATCTCAATACCCACTTGCTGATTAGTAAAGTTTTATTTTTTTTTGCCTCAATTTGCATTACTTTGTATTTTCTTACATTGAAACATATTTTCTGTTTTGCAGACCATTCTCCAGGTTTGGAAAGATCCTACTGGAGCTCTTTGCAATTCCTTCTGGTCTTTACCAACCAGAAAAGTTTTGTGTCATCGGCAAATTTGGTCACCTCACCTTCCTTCCTTCCTCCCTTCCTCCCTTCCTTCCTTCCTTCACATTGTTTTATTTGGTGGGAAAAGGTGCATCAGTGAAAAATGGTAGTGATTTCAAATAAAATACTGTGCTACCTCTGATAAATTTAATTCGTTCTCTGAGGCAATTAGCTATTCGAGGCAATTAGTTATCTGAAATGCAGTATCCCATTGAAATGAATGGGAAACCAATTAATCCATTCCAGATGTCTGAAAAAAAGACAAAAAGCTGGGTTTTTTTCAGACCTCTTTATAAAGTGCACTTTAAAGGCTTGCAGTGCTGGAACACCTCCTCCCCCCCAGAACACCCCCTGCGGTGCAATGCAAACTTGGACAAAATAATCCAGAAAGACTACCCCAGCATTTTCCTACCAAAAATGCAATGGGAAGCAGTTCAAAGTTCAATAAAACCAAGCTCCAATAAATAAATAAAGCCAGTCATTCCCAGATAACACAGAGAAAAAAGCCAGGATGATTGTCTGCAAACCCCTCCTCAGCTTACCCTCCATTTTGCAATGAAAAGCAATGGAAAGACAGAAAAAAGCCAGGGTGGTTGTCTGCAAACCCCTGCTCAGCTCAGTCCTCCATTTTACAATGGAAAGCAATAGAAATGGACAGGAAAAAGCAAGGATATCTCAGCTCCCTACCTTTCCAAGTTCAAAAGGTCCCAATTCCCTCAGCAAAAAAAATGTCCAGAATGGCTCCACAACACCATGGAAAACCACCCTAACTCCTCCCACCCCTCCAAAACCTGTGGGGTGTGCATTGCATCCTGGGTACACAGGACCTCTCGTTACCTACACTCAAGTATCCTCTCCATTACCCAAGTCCATATCTAAAGGCAAGTTGCCTCCCCTTGTTTATACCAAGTGTGAGGGGTACTGATTATACTCATGCCCCCAGAACTTGGGGAACTGCATCTCCCTCACACACCTATCTATTTGAAATAAAGTACTGAAAAGGACCCTTTTTGCCATTGTGTGTGTGTGTGTTGGGGCAGGGATTTTAAACAGACTTGCAATGCCTTTCTCTTGGAGGAGAATGGCCAGGTGAATTTTCATGTGAAGTCTCTCTCACCCACCCACTCTGCTCCTTTTTTTTCTGCCAGTTTTTGAAAGGGATGTGCAAAAGGACCCCAAAAATGTGCAGGACAAATAGGAAGCTGAACATGACAGTTTGTCCTATTCTATCTGAGGACCAGCCCAAAATACGTCTTTGTATGGTGTCACTACACTTGTTTCTTCCAACTCAAATGAACTCTCCTTCCTGCTGCCTGGTGCCTCCCTGCAAAAAACTACAGTTTGGAAATAAACTATTACTTGAAACCCTCAAGGAGTTAGACTTCTCCTCCTTTTCTTCACCCATGTTTCAACACTTAATATATGTTTCCCTTGTGGAGGTTTTCATGGCCACACTTCATTCCTGAGTAGGGCTATCCAACAGTTAGAAACCCCTGAAAAATTGGGTTTATAATGAAAATGCTGACAGCTGACTCTTAACCGTACCAAGGCTGCCCAATGCCCCTATAACATAGTTGTCTCTAAGTGCTCTAATTCTAATGAAAAGTGGCTGCATTGTGACTCCACATCTATATACCAAGCTGCATCATCATTCTTGTTTATAGGCTTCATTATAGTAAGGAAAATGCTTGCTTCCCTGGAGAGCCCATGTTGGAAAAGGCTGCTCAGAGAACTCTGTTCCTCTGTAGCCTCTGTGCTTTAAGCTTGCAAACATGGCACTAACCACCGGAATGAATGGACAATATTGTGATGAAAACTCAAAAGTCTCTGTCCAAGCCTATGGCTGTATGATCAAAAGTAATGCCTTTTAATTGGGACCAGAGACTAGACATTCCCATGCAGTGTGATGTAGTCAATAGAGAGATGTACTAGGAGTCAGGAAAGGTAAAGATTCCCTCGCACATGTGTGCTAGTCATGTCCGGCTCCTGGGGCACTGCTCATCTCCGTATTCAAGCCAAAGAGCAGGGGTTGTGCAAGTCCGTGACCACGTGGATGGCATGGCTGCAAGGAAACACTGTTTTACCTTCCCGCTTTTTACGGCAGTACCTACTTATCTACTTGCATTTACATGCTTTCGAACTGCTAGGTTGGCAGGAGCTGGGGTTATCAGTGGGAGTTCGCTCTGCTGCTTAGCACCCAGGATTCGAACTGCCGAGCTGCCGACTTTGCAGCCAACAGTTTTTGGAGCCTTAGTCCGCTGAGCCACCATGCCCCATAGTCAGGGAACTAGGGTTATAATGCCCTTGTTGCCATGTAAACTCAGGAGTGGAATGGGTTAAACTGTTCATTAAGTATTTGAAAGTCCTATTAGGGTCTCTTTAAGAAACGCTGATTTGACGGCACACCACCACTGTCTAGAAAAGTCATATTTTTGGACTCAAGCTTCCAGGATCTCCTCCCTTTACCTACTTTCCTAAGAGTTCAGATCTCAGAGCCTCCTACCTCATGGGGTAGTAAGGATAAACTGATGGGGGAGGAACCAATTGCACCACCATAATCTCACTTGAAGAAAGGTTAATGAACATACAAACAAAGCAGTAGGTCCTTTCCTTGATGTGTAGGAGGTGTGTGTGTGTGTGTGTGTGTGTGTGTGTGTGTGTGTGTGTGTGTGTGTGTATCCCCTACTCCTTAACCAAGTTCTAAACCACAACTTGGTCTTGCAAGGAGAGTTTTCCATTGAGTCCATGCATTTTTATACCATAAAAGCTGAACCAAATCTCAATATAAAAAGGGAAGAAATGAGTTTTGTGTCCTCCTTTTCTGTCACACACAGAGTCAGTATTCAAAAAGAAATAACAGCACTCTTCAATGGCTCTAGAAAAAGAAAAAAGAGAGGAAAAGTCCAAAGGAGAAGACTGACAGCACCTTAAGCAGCAGCAGACAGGTGGAAACAGGGCTGGAGTATTGATAGGAGTGATTTTCAGAGTAATGAAGAAGGTTATGTGATTAAGTTTCCTGAAGCGTACCATGCCAGCCGCATGCACTTATGGTATATCGTCAACCTTCTGAGTCACAGAAGAGCTTCACTCTGTTTCCACATGAAAGATCAATAGGATTAGAGGATTTGCAATCATCGCTTACCTGTGTCTTCTAGTTAAGCATGGAGGGGGCTCTTGGGCCACCATTAATGAAATCAACTCAGAAGTTATAACTCCTCTCTTGATAGTTAAATAAATAACTTATCCCCCCCCCCATATCAAGATGTTTTTAATAAAAGAATAGATACAACTCCCGGGTTTACTTGTCTTGCATGGGAAATTAATGCATTGGTTCTATAGCTACTGCACTTCCTGGCATCTCCTTTCTTGAGGATTTGAATGTATATAGACTGTTTCCAGTCTGTGAACCATTATTTTGTTATTTTCAATTTTTGATATATTCTTGGTAAGATAGTGACAGAGTCAGTCCCTGCAATTTGTAATGAACCTACTGGTATTCCATCTATCACTGGTGATTTTATTCTTCCTATTGCTTCCATGGTAACTTTCCCTTTATTTTCTAAAACTACTGGTGTTGTCAACATTTATGCTCCTCTTTTGCTTCACATAGTTTGTCATCTGTTTTCCTGTTGGGACCTGGGGCGCAATATTGTGAAACAATATCAGGTCACTCCCTGGTGTTTTAAATTATGGATACAGAAGCACACAATCCCACATTTATAAACCAGGGTTTTCTGGAAGAATTCACTTCTATATTGTGAAATATCAAAGCTGTAGTGCCCAAAATTGTTATAGAGATGGACATCAGTGCCAGATCACTGGAAACAAACGTACTGGAAAAGTTGCAGTTTCAGAAAAGCATTGGCTATATAGAAGACCCTATGTTTTCTAAAGGACCAAAGAACAAGGAAGGATGGAAAAATCAAACAGTCAGATTTGGAAGTGTTTGAGTATTATCTGATATTCAGTGTATGGAATAACAGCAATGTTGTAAAAAGTCTGTCTTAAATATGTGATAAAAGGGCAATAGAGGATGGGATGATATTTGAGGTACATGAACTGAGGAACACTACTCTCAATGACCAAAAAAACAACAACCCCAAAATTATTTTTCCTACAAGCAGCCATCACCATTAATCCAAAATATTCCAGTTTATATGATGGCTGAATATCTATATCTTTTCTATACTAAATTACATAGAACACATATGTTGCTTGTCTCCTGCCATGTTAACAATTCATTCACAGTTTTTCCCAACATTTGAGCCCAGTATAATTTATA
Organism: Phrynocephalus versicolor; assembly: GCA_023846285.1. Classification (NCBI taxonomy): domain Eukaryota; kingdom Metazoa; phylum Chordata; class Lepidosauria; order Squamata; family Agamidae; genus Phrynocephalus; species Phrynocephalus versicolor. The sequence goes on from JAHTLZ010000178.1 coordinate 2,066,276, forward strand.
GCCCCCTTCCCAACTTAAACAAGCGTATTTTCATACTTAGTTTTATTACTATCTCATCTCTATTCTAACTTAACTTAAATCTATCTTAATACAAAGCATTTAGTCGATGTAATCTCAACAATCTATTCAATCTTGCTATTTAGCTCTTTGATACAGATTAACATTTATTTATATATCAGGTTTGTTTTCATATTTCTATTTTCCGTTTCCCATATCATACCAATTAACCAGTATCCTCAGAAGTTCTTTTTTTTCATTTTTCTCTTTTCCTGCCAAGCCCCCCCCCCATCTTCACAGACTGCTTCTCCCTTGCCAAATCCATCATCCTCATGGGTTGTTGTATTATCTTGATAGTAATCTTAATGGCTTTTCTGCCACTGAAAAAGTCCTAAATTTTTAGACAAAAGTGCCCAACATATTCCGTGGACCTCGCACATCCAAGGGCCCAGCGTGTAGCATTCCTGTCACATTTGTATTCATGTTAAGATCCATCCTCTGTTCTGGTTCAATCTCTTGACTCAGGCTGAATTCAGTAGATACTTTTATCATATTTTGTAAATCTGGCATATTCAAAGGTTTTTCCTGGATCAGTCTTGTGTTTGTCTGTAGATTAAGATCAGCTGTTTGTTTTAGCTCAATCTTCTGATCAGAGCTAATTTCAGTTTGTCCTAGAGACCCAGTGTTATACACCACTCCATCTTGAGGTCTAAATTGTGGATACTACTGTTGTAGTAATCTGCAAACTGCATTCTGGTCTCTGCTTTGCCTCTGTGTCTTCCTCAGAATTGAAGATCTCTGTATCTTCAGAGATTGAGTCAGTGTAGATATCTATAATTTTTTGCAAATCGCATAGAATTATGTTGGCAAAATCTTCTTCTGAAATATTTTCCCAATCCATTGTGTTTTATAGCTCACAAGAAAGGGTTAATATTGTTTGTAATAGTTTTTTGCACTTATTTCAAAATAAGAGAGATATGGAGGAGAATGACTAGACTAGATTGAAGCCAGAGCAGCAAGGAACAGCATTCAAGCTTTGTTTTCAAAAAATGCAGTTATTCCAAGGTCAGATGATATTTTCTGCAGAAACAACTTTCCTAACACTGCTCTTACAGTTGTGTCTTTAAATTCCACATATAGAAAGCACAGAGTTTTGTCTTTAAATCCCCCACATATAAAGAGCAGCAAAGGCATAAAATATTTTTTCCACAAGAAGGCAATAGGCAGGAAGGCAAGTTTATGAAATAATGTGAAAACAATCACTTCTGTGCTTGTCTTTCAAAAACATCCACCACTTCTTTGCTAAACGCCACTTCCTCAGAGAAGATGGGGTTTAGTGTTTGTTTGAAGGAAAGATTTCTAAACACCAAGGAGAAGTTTCACATAGAGAGAGATAAAAAGCATTCTACTCACGACATATATTTACAAGCTTTAATGTCCGGCACCAACAGCTCTGCCTTTGCCATAGCGAAGGTCTTCCTCCAGTGGGAGGTGAAGCATTTTCCTGCTTCCACAAAGTTTGCCACCTCTCCCTTCGTTATATACTGTTGCTGTCTGTTATTCATTTTCCCTCCAAGGAAACTTTACCCTTCTTAGGATCCCTTTATCTGGTGGAATTTAACCTGATAAGCTGGAGCACTTATCAAGTTGTCTCACCACAGTGTAGCCAGAACCGGAAGTCTCCAAAGTTTTATTTTCATTGCAGCTCAAAACTTGCAATCATCTGCATCCTTAGCTATCCTAGTATGATGTTTACAATGTCATTTTTTATCCAATCCATAAATTAAAACTTTAAGATTCATTCTTTATTTTTTCCAGTTGATCTATCCAATCAGAAAATACCCACAAGTGAGTGTGTGAAGGAAATATGCATAATAGTGTAATATACATGGTTGTGGGATGTTTAGCTTGTTTGGATTGTTGTGCCTTTAATGCACTGAGATGAAGAGCTGTTTTGAGATCACGTGAGGTCTGCCAGAACCAGTGGCCTTAGTGCTTTCCACCAATAACTGTTGATTCCAAGCTATTGGTAAGGATATTCTTTATTTGCCCAGATGGTATCAACAATGAATTTGAACCCTGTTCTCCTGAGTCTGTCACTCTATCCATTATGCCACACTGGGAATCCCTTGTGATCCTTCTAGAATCTCTGTAAATAGTCTGGCCAAGTACTTCAGACCTTTGTAGTATAGGCCGAAGCTCAGTACTATCTCAGCCATGTGAGTTTCCTTCTGTTGAATCTATATTTTCCCTATATTGTTTAATCGTTCCTCTTCCAAGAGATAACAGTTGTGTGTTTTTTTTAATTCTGAGTCTCATACATTTCCCTTATAAATAGCTGTGAGTGAATGTGACATATTTAGTAAAACATGTGTCAAGACAAACTACTGTCATAGCTCAAAATTGCTTGCAGGTGTGCCTCAGAATGTGTGTGAGTTGGTGCATGTGTTTTGATAGCATACCTGGTAACACGATTGTAATATCTGGCCAGTGTCATGTTTAGCCAGGCAAAGTGCCAGCAGCGTGCTACTCAAGGTCACTTTCAAATTACAAGAAAACAATCTAAAAGCTTAAGCATTCATAAGTCAGTCATGGAGGATAGCTGAAGAAATGAATTCAAATGTAAAAGGCAAAAGCCAGTCACTTACAGGGAAAATACATTCTGAACTGGTACCAATGCAAACAATTTATTTATTTATTTATTTTGAGGCTTATATACCATGCCGTCTTCCCGAAGAAACTCCAGGCGGTTCACATCAACAAACAAAATAACAAACAATCAAGTACAACAAATAACAAATAATGAAGATCGAATATAAAAACTGTTCAAAGACATAATAATAAAAAAGGCAAAGAGGCAGAGGGTGGACCAAAAAAAAAGAAAGTCTGTTAATACCAGCAAAAGGAATCTGACTGGGAGAAAACTTTATAATTCTTAACTTGGACACCTCATAACTTCAATCATCTCTACTCTGATGGCAGGAAGATGAGATATGTCCCAAGAATGCTGAGTGACTCTGGGTTTGCTGTACAACACTTTAAAACAGGGGTCCTCAAACTTTTAAACAGGTGGCCGGTTTACTGTCCCTCAGCTCCCCTGCAGCTCCCTGGCATGGCTCCGAGGGGAAAGAAGGAAGCACAACCCCCTTTTCCCCAGCGCAACACCACTTTCCTTGTCCCCTGGCCTGCATGGCAGCCCTGCTTCTCCTGCGGCTCTAAGAGGACCCATCCGGCTTCCCCCAGTGCACTATGGGCAACAGAGGGCTTTGCCCTCATGTTGGTGGTTGAGGCGGTGGCAGCTGCTACAGCTGCATGACGAGTTTTTGGCTCAAGTGGGGTGGGGAGTGGGGGGTTCTGCAATGGCCAGTGGGCTGTATTCAGGACCCTAGTGGGCTGAATCTGGCCCACAGGCCATAGTTTGAGGACCCCTGGTTTAAAACAACAAAGTTCTCTTGGAGAGACAAGTGTTTTATCACCTCTGGCTTCTTCCTTCTCCTTCTCCTCTTATAATGGAGCATTTGAATTGTTTCCTCCAAGTAGTCTGGGTCCTCCTGACATGCTCCTTCCGAGGAGGACTTATCCTGGTCAGGTATGACAGCCAGATTTATGTCAGAAGGGACAGTCTTGGCCCCAAGCAGTTTTACATTGCAAGTGTGTATATCTCAGCTCAGAACTAACTCATTCAGAATGCAATAGATTTTAGTCTCACATAAGTCCACTTCCTGAATTTCATCTCCAGTCATGTAAGAGAAGCAATCTATCTAGTATCTCAGTTCTGTTCTAATACCTGTAAGCCATTAAGAAAGAACCTTTCAATGCTAATGCTAATGTTTGCCAGCAATTATCATCTCAAAATCTATGTGTCTTTCAGAATCACGTCACTTTCCTCAGATTACAAAAGCCGATTGGGAAAAGGAGTCATTATCTCATGTTGAGTCAATCAAAACTTGAGCAGTATGCAGAACCGAAACAAAAGGGGTTCTTCATAGCTATTCCTCTCTCTGGCAGTAAGTGGCCCAGATCTCTTTGGAAAAGACTTCTGCATCATCTTCAAGGCTAACAGCTTTATGTTGCATAAGCTTTTGGCTCCTCTACTGTCCACTTTGTGGAAAGCTGCCCCATCAAGCCATCTTGGGCTGACAGTGTCTTATTGGATTTTCTAGAGCGGTGGTCCCCAACCCCCGGGCCGCGGACCGGTGCCGGTCCGTGGACCAATCGGCACCGGGCCGCCAGAGGAAACCAGGGGAAACTCCTCCTCCCTTCCGTCCCTGATCTCTTCAGCACGCGCCCCGGGAGGAGGAGGGAGGAGAAGGAGGCAGGGGAGCCAATGAGCGCTGCGCTTGTTGGGGGGCGGCCCGCTGCCCAATGGGCGGGCGGCTTGTTGCGTTGGGGGGCTGCCGCCGCGGTCGCTGCTGGTGCTGTCGCTCCTCCTCTTCTTGGTTGGAGGCGGCGGCGGCACCAGCACCAGCACCAGCACCAGCACCAGCACCAGCACCAGCAGCAGAAGGAGGGCTTGAAGAAGGCGGAGGCGGCGCGCGCCTGCCCGCCAGGCGGGAGCGACCCTTAGCAACCGCAGCGGTGGTGGCGGCCCGCCCACCCACCGACCGGCCCGCCAGCCATGGAGGTGGCGGCGGCTCTGGCCGTGGCGGCGGAGGGAGGAGGAGGAGGAGGCCGCTGAGGGGGGTTCTCGGTCGCGGCGCGGAGGAAGGCAGGACGCCGGTGAGCCAGCCTCTCCCCTCTCTCGCTGTCCTCCCTCTTGGTGTGTGTGTGTGTGTGTGTGGAGGGCGGAGGAGGAGGGCTGGGGGGGTCACGGGAAGGAGCCTCGCAGTGTCCGCCAAAGCGCCCGGTGTGACAGCTTGCCTCCCCTTTTCCTCCTCCTCCGCCCTCCTCCTCCTCCTCTTCTCTCCCCCGGCAAGCAATGGAAGAAGGCTGGAGGAGCGCAGGAGGAGCCGCCGCCGCCTTTGCCTCCCTCCTCCGCCCGCCGGCAGCTGCGGCGCATCCTCCTCCTCGCCCTCCACCAGTAGCAGCAGCAGCAGCAGCAGCAGCCACGGCGGCGGCGGCGGCAGATCAGGCGCGAAGGAGGGTGGGCGGGGGGGAGGCTGCCTCTCGATATCTCTTTTTTTCCAACCCCCCCGCCGCCGCCTCCCCCCTGCAATCACTCCTGCCCCGCCGCCGCGATCCCCCGCTCCTCCTTCTCCTCCTCGTGCCCCGTGGCTTGTGGGGAGGGGGAGAGAGGGCGGAGCCGAGTGAGAGGGGGGCCGGCAGAGCGCTCACTCGCCCGGATGGACCCCGGAGGGTGGGGAGTTGGGGAGGGTCGTCGCCCGTGCGCCCGCCGCTCCTCCGCCTTTGGGGTTCGTCGCGGAGCCGCTTTGCTGCAGTGGGTGGGGGGGAGGGGTGCGTGCGTGCGTGCGTGCGTGCGTGCGTGCGTGCGTGCGTGCGTGCGTGCGTGCGTGCGTGCGTGCGCACGCGGGTGAGTGTGGGAGGGGGACGGGCATGGAGGAGTGCATGCCCCCCCCGGGCCACGGAAAAATTGTCGACCATTTGCCGGGCCGCAGCAAAAAAAAGGTTGGGGAGCACTGTTCTAGAGGACAGAGCTTTTTCCTTCCCCTACTAGCTTAAGTGGAAATGGTGAAGATTGGGCCTTCTGCATGTAATTCATGTGTGCTGTTACTGAGCTACAGCCTCTCACCATGTAGGTTCCTGACATATAATGCACGCAACAGTATCATCTCATACATGAGCCATTGTAACCTGGCAAAATTCCCATGACTTTTTAATTATTATTCCATTTGTTTTGTTTTGTTTTGTTTTGTTTCCTCTCAGGAGCACAAACTGAGAACAAATGTCCCTGTCAAATTTCTCCCATGCCTGATTAGGGAGGCTCATGGCCTTTTTAATTGGTAATCCCACACTGTTCCCAGGGCTCTCATAGTGACACATGGCTAATTACTGACCCTTTCAAATGTTGAGTGGAGTGACCTTATCTTGCTCTCCAAAGTATCATTTGTTGTTTAATTACAGCCTTCAGTGACTTCAGCCCAGGCCTGTTCCAAGAGCCAACAAGGTCCTGAGGGAGAGGTCGAGGAGGAGATTTTGCTTCAAAAATAAAAAGTGCTGCACATTACCTACTGGACTCAGTTTGTATCCATTTAGGAACACAAGTCCTGATCTGGTTTATTCTGGGCCCCTACCAAAAAGAAGGTCTGTGCCTGTGGGAGCAATGAGGGATTATTTGGCAATGCAGAGATGCAAGGAGGTTGACCTGTTTATCTACTAGGATGGGACACCCTAATTAAATATCAATTGCATTTTAATGAACCATGCATTACAGTGTTTGTGGCTGGGTGACTAACAGTTCTGCACCATTTCTTCCAAACTGGACACCATCTACTACTTTTACCCAGGGTATAAATGGTATCCCTTCAAGGATATAAAATGGTGCCCTATTTTTTTTTAAACTGGGTGAATGGAAATCAGGCTGTTGGGTAACTTATGTCTGACTACTGCCTTGTGAATCTGTGTGTGTGTGGGGGGAGTCACATTCTTTGTTCATGTTCATTTTATTTGTCTGAATGTTCTTCCTAATGGTTGGGGTAGGGTTACAAAAAAAAACCTAAGATTTCGTTGCAGCCACTGTGATAACACAAGACTTTGCCCCCCAAGCCCTGGGAATAAGACCACTTCAGATTTTGGAATAAATTGGGATAAATTTATTTATAACATATTTAACTTATATTATTTAACATGCCTGCAACCTGTTAAGCAGACTCATAACATAGTAGAAGCAGGAATAATCCCCTATCAACCAGTATGTATTCAGGGAGATTCAACCCTGGGCAGATGCTGCCCAATTGTTCAGCATCATGCTCAATTGGGTGAATCTGCTAGCTCTTCACATCCCTCATGTGTGTGTGTTGTGTCGTGACAGTCGTGACCAACCCTTTGTGACTCCATGTCCATGGAGTTTTCTTGGCAGGAATACTGGAGTGATTTGCCAGTACCTACTCCAGGCCCCTACAGCCCCTGGTATTCCCTGGTGGTCGCCCATCCAAGTACTAACCAGGGCCGACCCTGCTTAGCTTCCGAAATCAGGTGAGATTGGATGTGCATAGGCATCTAGGCAGCTCTCACAGCCCTCAGGATGTGCCAAACTTACTAACTTTGTCTAATTCCTAAAATTGTCAATGATGCTTAACTTTATTTGAGGGCTGTCTAACACCTTAAGCTGTCTAACACCTTAACACTTATTTGGACATAGCTGAATACCATCACCTCTTGCACTACCTGCCTACGACTTGTGACCATAGGTGAAGAGGGAACAATAGCCACCCCACGTAAAAGAGAGAATGGGAGGGGGGAAATGCAAGGCTAATCATGGCCAATCAGAGTAGCCACCAAACATTCCCAACCGGCCCTGTGGCAACCAGCTAATCTCATTCTCCATTCCATAGGGTGGGAAGGTGCAGCTGCCTATCTCGCCAGGAAGAGGCTGGGTGATGGAGGGAGCCATCTTATATTGGCTCCCATCCCCAGACTGCAAAGCCCTGAATCGGCACATAGCTTTCATGCCAAATGTCCAGGACCGATGGGCAAACAAGCCCTGCCCCGAACTCTATTGGGCTCTGAGCGACCCTTTTCTCCTCACCATAAGAAGTGTTTGGAGGAGGTAGTCTCCAATAAAAATATGTGCATTTGTCCCCAGGAACGTATGTGCATTTTTAGGACAGATTTTCATGTGTGTCAACAACTGTACAATTTTTTAAACTGTGGCAATAATTTGCAACTGACTGTGATTTCAGCCTGTCCTTTTGTAGTTTGTCTGTGTGTGCTTAGTTTGACAAACAAATAACAGGCTAGTTTTGCACAGAGGCATTTATTTGGGATACAGACAATTTGTTTAGTGCTCATCTTGCACTGGACATGAGACCCATTGCAAGCCTCTGGAATTCTACTTGCCTCCCCTGTGTTGAGATGGCCTGTTTCACAATTCATACCCAAAAAATAATTTGTGATTTCCCAATAGGAGGTAAAGCCTGAACATTTAATAACAAACTGTATGTAGACAGGCAATCAATAATTTGAAAAGGACTTTCCTTCAATGTAGAAAACATTCAATTGTCACATCAGATGTTTTTCATGTTCTTTATGGTGTGCATTAAATTAGCTTGCCTTCTTTGGTAAACATAAGTGTCTCTGCTTAAAAGAAAGAAAAGAAATACTTCCCTCTCTGAAATTAAGAACACCAGAGGGAGAAAGCACAAATGAACAGATTGATTTTTCATCAAGGTCAACATCTGGCTGTAGTTTTCACTAGGAAGTCTCCAAGGACCTGATGTGCAAGTGTGTATCCATAATTTATCATGGGAGCCTCTACATGGGTAAGGGCAAGGCTTGCACAGCTATGAAATCTCACACTGCTGCACCAGTGAGGCTTCACACTGTTGTCAAGGAGGATTCCAGCTAAGGACACACACACACACACACACACACACACACACACACACACACACACACAAAACCCATCTAAATCAATGCCCTTGTGGCCTGTAGCACACTGCCACTCCTGAGCTAATCACATCCACCAGCTGGTGCATCACAGGGCAGTCAAGTTTCCAGATGTTCTGGACTAGAGCTGGGAAGGAAATGAATTTTTAATTTGTTTCATTATTTGTTATTCATTTCGCTTTGCAATCTCGGCGGCGGCAGCAGTGGCAGTCCCCTGTCAGTGGCTGTGGTGGAGGCCCCCCAGTGTTGGCTGTGGTCCCCCAGTGTCGAAGGCAGTGGCGGTCCCCCAGCAGTGGCAGTGGAGGCAGTCACCTGGTGGGGGGCCTAGGAGCGGCCTGGCAAGGCCAGGAGGATGCTTCCAAGCAGCCACTGCGTGACCAGGATTGCTGCCGCTGGGATTGCCGCCACCGCCACCAGCCAGGTAAGCCAAACCAGTTTGTTTTGGTTAAATTTGTATGAATTTTTGTTTTAAAAATGCATATGTAATGAAATGAAACGAACTGAGCCCCCACCCCACCCCGAAACAGAACAAACCGAACCATCAGTTTTCTGTTTCATGCCCACCTCTATTCTGGACCCATTCTCAGCACTGTGCCAGGAATTATGAGGCTGCTATAACCAACAAAGTCATGGCCCTTTTTTTTTCATTCCAACAAGTGGTTGTGTCACTAGCTATTGTCCTTATGGTCTCAGTTGAGACATACAATGCACATGGTAGAGAAATGTGACAAAATCTGCCATGAAAGTGAAGCAAAAAGCTGTCCCGGTTAAAAAAAGAAGAAAATCCTGTCCTCTCAGACCAGTCATCGGGCAGTCTTCAAGGGTGAGGAATTAGGAGAGCTGCTCTGCAGCAACATAGAGGAGAACATGCTCCCAAATCTTTCATTTTATGATTCTATGCCATTTGCATATTGAGTCCCTCATGGTGTATTTTCTGTTCCTCAAGTCCCATTTAGTAGTCACTGTTTTTATGAACCATATGCTGGGGATGAAGCCGAACTTCAGAGAGGATTAAAAAAAAAGATCTCATTAGAGCATGCCTTTTTACTTATTGTCAGTTTAATTAGTCTGTCTGTGCTCATGGTTTATCCTGAAAATGGTATGCCCCTGATATAATTAGGGGTCAGCAACAAATGTCATTTAATTTGGCTGTGGTGTGAGTAGTGGGGATGGCATACATGGGACAAAATGTCCCCAAACCACAAATGGATAGAGTTCAAGATACTTAGAAATAAATTGACGTGCTTGGCAGAAAAAACTAGCAGCCATGTTCTGATTGTATGAAGAAGAGAGCTTTTGTGAGCGGGGGAAAGTGTCTCTCGAATGCATTCCTTGACACAGCAATTGCCACATTTTCTCCATGCTAAGCACACTACCATTGCCATCCTGTATGTAGTATTCAGATGAGATTTGGTCTTTGCAAACACATGCCTATAACTGTGGGCTGTATCACACCATGCCGTAACTCTAGTTTGTGACTGGTGGTAGTCCTAGTAGCTGGTGTCACCCTCTCTCAGCTTTGTACACCAGGGTTCTTGGTGCACCAGCAGGCAAGACCTAAGGGGTGGAGACGTGGAGCTGCAGTGGTGTATCATGATACAATCCTTCTCCTCACCAGGTGACACATCCCCCACTTTTCCAGGTCTGAATGGGTGTATATGAAACTGGGAGCCTGGGACAGGGTGGTGCACCACCCAAATCTCTGTTCAACAGTCTCCCTTCCTCAGGTTGCTGATCTGGTTTCTGGAGTGGTGTTGGAGAGTCTGGGTTGGGGGGGGGGGATTTCAACATCTATGCCAAGGTAGCCCCAACAGGAGTGGCTCATGACCTCATGTCCTCCATAATAATCATGGATGCTCCCCAAATGGTATCTTGTCATACTCATGACACAGGGCAAAACTTTGGACCTGCTTTTCTGTAGTAGGGTAGGTGTTGATGATCTGGGTGTGGTGGAGGAACTCTTTGTAGGTCCATTGTCATGGACATACCATCATCTGGTGGGGTTTAGGCACACTGGAACTCAGAACTTCTGCAGGTGTGAGGGACTTAATAAAATGGCTGATGGATCCAAATAGCTTTCTAATGGCTTTTGTGGCATTTCCTGTTGCCTCAACAAGCAATTCTGTTGAAGTGCGGGTTGATCTCTGGAATGGGAAAATGGCCAGGGGGGTTGACACAATCACCCCTAAGCATCCTGTCCCATGAAATTGAACCAATCTAGCCCCCTGGTTTACTGGAGGGGATGAAATAAATGAAATTTGGACTACAACAATGGTGGCCGACAACTCAGAGTGCATTTGACCAAACATGGGCTAGAGCCCATTGGAAGAGCTATTCTGCGGCAGTGGTATCAGCAACGAAATCACAGGGTTGTCCAGTAGAGCTCTTCTGAGTGGTCAATGACCTGTTACATCATGGCCCACAGTAAGATAGTGTTGGTCACTTGGTAGCGTGCTGTGAATAAAATTGCACAACATTTTGCCGGCAAAATCATTTGGATCTGCTTTGACTTGGATGCTGCAGATAATACAGATCCTGGAGAGGTAACTATGGCTCCTGGAGATGTAACTATGGCTCCTGTTTTTTCCTGTGTTGATGAATAAGTTTCACTTTTTGCATCCTGATGATGTGGACCCTTGGTGAGTTGAAGGCTGCTACTTGTCTGCTAGATCATAGTCCATCCTGGCTTATAACAGCTTTCAGAGAGGGACTGACCAAGTGAAACCAAGGCTGATACTTCACGTCCATCTCATTGCTGTTTGCGGTCCCGCTTGGGACCGGTATGAAGTAATCTAACCACACATCCATTGCGGGACAAGGGGAGTTCGTCCCGACCACTCCCCCTGAACTGCGATTTAAGTGGGATGGGAAATTCCCCTCCCTGGCCTTGGGAATCTGCTCATCATGTTTCTCATTCCAAGACAAGTGCCTGTGAGGTAAGGCTTATCACGCAGCATGCCATTCTCCATCTAGTGGCAGGAGTGCGAAGTGCCATTCACCAGTACATTCCCTATGGAGTCAGCAACACAGTGCAGAGAGATTAAAAGACAAATGCCTCAAACTTAGCTCCCTAACACATTGAAGGCAAGGCTTCAGAGAATCGAAACATCGAAAAACAGAAGGTCGGGCCAAAAAGAAAAAGAAAAAAAAGAACAGAGAACAAAGGCATGGGATTTCACATCTCATCACGGAACGAGGACGTGCGGTAACAGTCGTGCCAGTATCATCCATCACATACGTGCACACACAGGAACAGGGATAGAACCGCAAGAAGACCATGTGAACGCGACCGACATCCACATGCAACAAACTTCCTCTTGGGATGAGAATGAGAAAAGTTACTATTTCTAGACTACAGCTTCTGGTATCTCTCATAGAGCATGGTCGGCTCAACCCCTGCTTTCTTATTCTTGCCAACCACAAAGTTTAATTCCTGAGAATCTTCTGTAATGCCAGCCCAAATGCTATCTAATGATATTTTTCTGCTTGCAGACATTTGTTTACCCTAATTTATTCCCGTTAGCTTTAGTCTACTTGCATGTCTTACACTTTTATTCAATATTGTTGGAGAGTGAAAGGATTGTTTGATTTTTGAAGCCCAGTAGGTTTCATACATTATGCGCTTAGAAATATTTGCACTGACAACAAACCTACACAAGATAGAAGAAAATAGATTTTATATAGAATTCAGTGAAACATGCAGTCACTGAGCTGTTGAAATTCATCCCTTGTATCAAACTGTCAGTCAATCAACAGAAATAAGAGCTAGATATCCATTTATCAAATGACAATTCTGGGACCAGTGTTTTTTTAAACTAACTTTTATAACTTTTTATAGCAAATTTATTGAAAAGTTTGTTTAAAGAATAAGCTTCTGGGAATTAAAAAAGCAGAAAAGATGTTTATTGAGATTCTAGGTTGCCTGACTTAGGGAAATACTATTTGGGGTGGTTTAATAAAATAATAGCTTTAATAAAATAAGGGCCTCAAAAATTAACATAGGAAGGTGCTCAAGACCTCTTCAAATAATTCACTTTTTAATTATCTTCTAAGACCTGTAGGGAGGGGGGCAGCCTAATTTCTGGTAGAAATTTATTCCACATGGATGATGCCAGTACAGGGAAAAGCCCAGGCTCTAGTATTGTATGTTTTCTTATGTGTCTCAGGGTAGGTACCCTCAACAATGCAGCCTGAGAAAAAATGGGTTGAACCACTAGCTACCCTTGGAGAGAGGTGCTCCAGGAGGGGCAGGATCCATAGCTGTCAAGTGTTCCCCATGGCTGCCCAGGACTGGGAGCTCCAGGGAGGTTGGGTACCAGCAGCCAGGCCCTTCGGCCAGTGGGTGGATCCTCATTTGCATATATGGCTCCCAGAATCCCTTGCAATGGTTTCAAAATGCTCACTGTTACCGAGGTGTCTCGGCTTTCTCAGGGATAGATAGATAGATAGATAGATAGATAGATAGATAGATAGATAGAT
>JAHTLZ010000178.1:2079266-2102248 GCA_023846285.1 Phrynocephalus versicolor
GGTTGACCTAGAGGAATTGCAATTTGAAACAAATCACCACTTCTTCTGATTCATGCCTATCTCTCTTTTTGAGTAATCACAGTGCTTTATTGCTTAGGGTAAAGGAAAAAATGTTCCCATTTCCTTTTTGCCCAAAATGCAGTAAACACAATAGCAGAGTGCTTGCTTTTGGAAAATCTTGAACAACTTATCTTCAAGTATCACATAGGTATTCAATGCACATTGAAGAACTCAGAGTGGCGTTTAAAACAAGATAGAGAAGTATGACCAAAAATAAGGGTATTGTTGAAAAAATAATGATTTATTCATGGGGAAATTGAAGAAACCGAAGCTGTTCGGAAGATTCATGGCAGTTTGAATGTAAAGAAGCACATCCTAACAATGGCAAGCTATTTTGATTTACTGGTTTACCTCTTCTCCCTAAATTCTTCTCTCCCTTCAACATATAGTAATAGAAGGTCAAATCAAAAATCAAACATAGAAAGCCTCTTCAATCAGTAAATTAGGTATTTAACAAACATTGTTATTGGCTGCTTTTACACGACCCCTAAAATCCGCTGGCAACTTAAATGCAGATCCCCCCCCCCAACATGGTTTTTGTTCTGCTTTCTCTGTTACCACCTCCCGCACTCTGATTTCTATTGTGGTGAGGGGAGAGAGAAAAACAATGCAGGCTCACCTCTACCTGCCGTGGGCCGCAGCTAATTGTTCCAGCCCATTAGGATTCCTGTCTGTTAAAAGGGGGGGAGGCAATAAAAACAAAAAAAAAAGTGGAGAAGGGCCAGGCATGCAATGCTTTAAAACAGCAACAAGGATTTTACCTCCTCCAGACCAGGTACTTGTAAAATGCGCTGGGTCGCGCTTAAGTGGGCGGGGTTGTCCTTTATTTTTTTAAAAGTCCACTGCTGGTGGGAAAACAATCTTATGCTCTGGATCTGCGAGTATTTTGCAGCAGATTTTAGGGGTTGTGTAAAAGCAGCCATTGCCTGTTAATTACTGTAACACAGTACACAGCAATGCAGAGACAGTTGTATAAATTTAGTCTTCACAATATGTAGCAAAATTTGTGTCCTAGTAGATAATTTTATACCATCTATAAATAATTGTTCACATAGAACTAAGTGCAGAGTCCTAAGCAAACTGCTGTATTCTCAGTGAGTGATAATCTACACTGATTCGAGTGTGCATTCATTCTTTGGTAAGTAAGTTTAGGATTGCAGTTTTCGTCACCAAGATGACCTTTTACTGAGATGATTAATAGTCATGGCACAATTCCTTAAATAAAGCAGAGGTATCATTATTGTTTTTATTAGAGGCAGGGGATTTTTGTACAAGGCATAAATAACCTATTTTAAAAGGTACAGACAAAACACTCATCCTTTATGTGTAGGCAGCAGTGTAATGCACGTACCTTGGTTATGATGACAACTTTAGATTTTCAAAAAACTGTTAAAGTAAAAACAGTGTGCTGTGTGCGTACTTAGATCTATCTTTTCAGTATTCTGCTCGGATTCTCCGATTCATTTCAATATTAAATCTGAAGACATTCCTGTCCTTTGTTCCCTTCTCGATGCTTGTAGATTTTTTCAGCTATCGGTTATCTTAAAGAATTTGGACTGATTCCAGAGCCCTGCAGAAGGGCCAGGGGGTTAATAGCTGTTAAATGATAGCATAAATTATGATGGGATGATCAAAATATGCTGAATAGAACAGAATGAAGAACCCTAGTCAGGAATACAGGAGACAGAAACTATTTTTCAACCTTCTCTGCCTAAAAAGAAAGAGAAGACATTTTTCAACAGCGGAACTGCAAAACAACTTTGAGATTCTTGAAGAGGACTCTGGTGGACAGCAGGCAAAGGATGACATATCGGGGACTCATACGAGGACATGAAGCCTGTCTGAAAATATTCCCTGAACCCATAGCTTTAAAAAAAATACAGGAAGAATAGTTGTAGTAGGAGAGTCACTAGTGTGTGGGATTAAAACTGAAATATTCTCGGAATATCCAGATTTGCTGTTTTGGTGGAAGATGGGTTAGGTATGGTATGGGAGAATTATCAACTCATAGATGTAGGTCTTTTTGTTATCCACATGGGAGCAAAATGTCAAGGACAAAAAAAACTGCAAATAAACCACATCAAACCTTGAGGCTCTAGGAAGAAACCTCTCAGACTTTGTGGGCCAGATATGATTTTCATCCACCCTACCAGTACTCAGAAGATGGAATGGAAAAGGGCAAAAATCCAGGTGAATCTTTTTCTTTATTAGTGTCAGAAGCACCAATAAATTACATTGACAGATAAACATACAGTACTAAGAATGATGTGCCGTCCACATAACAAGATGCAATGTACTTCTATGTAATGTTCTCTATCGCTGATTGAGCTTCCAACCAATGGAAACATGACTCTGCCCCTGTAATTCTTGGGCTCTTGAGTCCACATTAATTGGTAAGAATATTTGTAATCTTACATTAGATTCCATGGTGACTAAAGTCCTTCTGAGACTTCAGGGGAAAGTTATTTTCACCTTTTAAAACAGCTCCCTCTTTCTTCCCCTTCCTTTCTTTTCATTATAATTGAGCAATAATTTCATCTAGATGGCCAAAGCAGATGGAAGACTACACTTGACATTTCAAAAATAAGAATATCAAGCTATGATGATTAATATTCTGTTCCATAGCCAAACATGAAGAAACATCAGGCTTTTATTTTACAGTATAATTAGAAGTGACCATATATGTGCATGTGTTCAAGAAGACTCTCTCTCTCTCTTTCTCATGCACACACACACTGAGCCAATTTGCTCATCTTATTGTTTCCATCCCTTGAAATTCCTCAGAAATTTTCCATCTCTTGAAATTCCTCAGAACTATCTTAGCTCAAAGGCATGCATTCGCCTCAGATTTTGTGTTCACTTTGCTACAAAATGCAGCATTCTGAGGTTTGGTTAAAGTCCTATCTTAACAAATAAAGGGTAAACATTTATAGATGTGATTGAGAATTGGCTTGTCAGAAAGCAGCTATTCTGTGTTCAATTTACAAGCTCGTATTGCTTTGTCTCAAGGTCTTTCTGAGTTCCAGATTTCATTATGTTTCTAATACTATCATCAGAAACATGTTAAAGTTTTTTGACCTTCCCACATCTCAGAGGTGGCATGAAATCTCCTGATTCAGCCTTTCCCACCCTCCTCTTCTAAAATATTGTTGGGATATTGTGACAAGAAGACAACAAAACCCTAGAATATTGCAAGAACTATACTGGGTATTCAGAACAGCAGTGAGTAGAACAGTTTACTAAATAATTTGTGTCTCTTGGAAGAAATGTCATATGTTGAGAGCTGGTAAGTAGAAACACAGGTTTGCATTGTTTTTCCCATTCAAAATCCATTCAGAGGTAGGCAGGAAGAGTAATAATGATCCTATAGAAAACCCCTAGATCTGGTTTTCATGATTGTCAATGTGGTTGCATATATCACTGGGGAGATGCATGGCTGTCTCTTACTGGGAGAACCATAAACTCTTGGTGATGAAACTGGAAGGAAGTAGAGCCTACATATTCCAATCAATATTAAAAAGGAGTTATGTTAATAAAAACAAAGCTGGACAGATATTTATAATTGGTCCACAGTCTTTCTGTTTATTGCCTCCTTTTGCCTCCCAACTGACAATTAAAAAAAAAACCCTGTTGTACATGTTCTGCTAAAAAAAAAAGGGGGGGGGACAGAAAATTAATTGTACTCCTGAGGGATGGACTAGCATGCCAAGGGAGCAAGTTATTCTTCTATCCTGATAGAAGTCCATTTATTCTGAAGCCCACGTGGAATCAATTCATTTTCCATGGCCTCAGAGAATAGGATGCGGGGCAATGGTCTCACACTACAGGAAAAGAGATTCCATTTGAACATTAGGAAGAACTTCATGATGGTTAGAGCTGTTTGGCAGTGGAATATGCTGCCACAAAGGGTGGTGGAGTTTCTTTCTTTGGAGGTTTTTAAGCAGAGGCTGGATGGCCATATGTTGGAAGTCCTGTGTTGGGGGTTCCTGCATAGCAGGGGGATGGACTGGATGGCCCTGGAGGTCTCTTCCAACTCTATGATTCTATGATCCTATGTAGAGATGGGCACGAATCAAAATGGTGTTTCGGTTTTTCGTTTGTCATTCAGAGGTCTGTTTCATTTCCTTTCCGTTTTTCATGAATTTTTTGGAAAAAAATCATTTTCATTTTTCATTTTTTCATTTCCACCCGCTTTTTGCACAATTTTTAAACCATTTCCGTGCGGGGGCGTCCCCCAGTGCCCCAGACCAGAGGGAAAACACTAAAAAAAATTGATGCTGGCAGAGACACAGTATAGACTAGGTATGCAGGGAGGCTGCAAAGGCAGCGGCGGCCGTTGCCCAGGGTGCAAGGCAGTTGCAGAGTGACTGCACTGCGGGGCAGGGGAGGGTACTCACTGAGAGGTATGCACACACGCACACAGGGAGGCTGCAGGACTGAAGGTAGAGTTGCAGAGACAGCAATCCCACCCTAACTCCCACCAGGGACTGCAAGGAGGACGGGGGCTGCCAGAGCTTTTTATGCCCTCTGTGGCTGCCAGACCTGCCCAGTCTGCAACCTGGGCATGCTATTGGTTGAAGTTGTCCAAGAATTTACATGATCCCATCACATGGCTTGGCTGGAGTGGCGACATCCATTTTGTCATCCTTAAAGGGAAAATAAAAATACATCGCGATGGGAGAAGACAAAAACAAATGTTTTAAGGACCCCAACCCCCTGGTAGGTAATAATTTCAAATAATTATTGCATTATCACTGCATTTTTATGGATGTCCAGGGCGTTTTAATACCCAGAAATCAATATTAGGCATCTGGGAGCCATTTTGGGTCGATGTCCCCTAACTCCCCTTAAGGGAAAACAATACAGCGATCTGAGAAAAGACATAAATGCATGTTTTAAGGACACCCCCGGTAGGTATTATCAGACAGTATAAATAATTATCGCTGCATTTTTATGGATGTCCAGGGCATTTTTTAACATTTAAAACAGCTCATTTCATTGTGTGTCGCCATTAACGAAAACGAAACGTAACGAACACAATTTTCATGGTTCTGTTCATTTCGTTCCATTTTCATCACAATTTTCATTTGTCGTTTCATTACGTAACGAAATGAATAACAATAACGGAAACGAAAAAATGTTCATTTCGTGCCCATCTCTAATCTTATGATTCTTTGTTTACCTAGGGAATGCTGATCAGCTGATGGTCAGCCCCCGCCATGAGAATGCAAGCGATAATTCAAAACCATGTGGTGGTCACATGGCTTTTTTCAGTCATGCAAATGAATAATGTAGAGTCCTTGTTCCTTGTCAACTGAGATTCCCATGAGAATTAAGGCACACAAAACTGCCATAAGGGTTAATGAAGCCCATGACACCCCTTGCTATCATGGTTGGGAGAGGAATGGCTGATGCTGGAACTGAGCCAATTATAGGCTCAGGTCAAACTTTACTAATGTTGGGCTTGACCTGTAATTATCTTAGAAGTTTGTGGAATGAAAGTTAACTCCCTTATTCCCAATACGGACCACATCAATAGTTACGATATGTGTTCATGCCCAATATGACACGGTGTTGCCCGGGAAAGTATTGAGCCCATTATAAACTCTACATGATTCTATTTAATTAACTCTTCTTAATTTGACTTTATAATATTGTTCCATATACAATATTTGTCATGTCATTTTCCCTCTGACCCACCCTCCTTCCTTTGTGAAACTTGTCAGCCATACCTTTAAAATTCTAAGCAGCTTCATGTGGTGGCTGCTGTGACGGCTGCACCCTTTCACAGACTCCGGTATTGAACATGGCTCATAAAGCCTAATGAGAATAAGTTTATTAAATTAATCCCAATAATTAACAAACTTGCTGTCTGCTTCTCAGATGTCTAGTTTTGTGACACAATCTTGGCACCTACCTTCCACCGTGAAAGCAGGAAATGCATCCAAAGCCTCCTGACAAGAAGGGGAGATTCATCTTCATTAGAATTCCATCGTCTAATTTACCATCCATTAATGATATCTATTAGCAAGACAACAATTTGGTGGTATCTAATAAAAAAAGGTTGACCAAAGAGAAGAGAGTTCATGGAAGCAATTTTTCATTCATGTGCAGCTGTCTCTAACACAGCTGGGTTATAGTGAACAATGGTTCGTGCTTTTTAAATAACTCTTACGTGCTTGATATAATTTTGCTAAAGCTGGACCAAATTTCCCACTCCTCCTTTGCTGCCCTATCCAGAAATAAAGAGGTGAGGCAAGAAATATCAGGTAAACAAACTAGGACATAATTTTATTAACCATTTAAATAACTGCAGTTCTCCTATTCTCTTCCTCTAGTAGGGCATCTCTTCCTCTAGTGGGGCATGCAGAGTAGCTTTTTTGCTAGATAGTTGCAGTATATAAATCAAATAAATAAATAAATAAATAAATAACTCAGAGTCTGACACTGGCCAGTTTATTTTCTGAGAAGATTTCATGCTAGGGATGGGCATTTCATTTTGGAACCAGTAGGTTATGAAATGAACCACATGAGCCCAAGTGGTCGTCGGAACTGGCTGATACACGCAGATCCAATTGCT
The DNA here is from genome assembly GCA_023846285.1 of Phrynocephalus versicolor. Lineage (NCBI taxonomy): Eukaryota > Metazoa > Chordata > Lepidosauria > Squamata > Agamidae > Phrynocephalus > Phrynocephalus versicolor. Next base: position 2,085,907 of record JAHTLZ010000178.1, read on the forward strand.
TTACTTTTCTCTGTCTCATGCAGGGTTAAAATCCAATGAGGAAGCATGCTGCGACATCATCTTTCCTGCTTCGTGCTGCTGGACAATCAGAGAGGGAGGTGGGATGAGAACTGTCCCTGCGTAGCTCCTGATTGGCCAGCATCACCTTTTCACATCACCTTTATTTTATATATACATTTTCTCTTAAGCTTTCGTAAAAGAGCATGAGGTAGTATGCATTGTTTCAGCCCTCCCATTTCCATCTGACAATAATCCTGTATGTTGGGATGGTCTGAAAGATATTTAATGAACTCAGGTAACTTTCAGGACTAATAGACTTTGACCTTGTCCTATTTCCTGGAATTGAATTTCCCAAGTAAATATTGGGGTTCATTTTCAGGCAGTGATGGTTTCCATTTCCACAGTGATGGTTGTAATTATGGGACTTCTTGACCACTATCACATCAAGCAACATTTCTGAGGAAACAGACTCTTTGAGTTTGCAGAACTTTATAAGGTTGGATATTCCATGCTGCATTTTTTTCATTATCTTCAAGGGTTTGGGTTGAAAAGTTTAAGACATGAAATATTGCAGTGGGATGATGCTAATCATAGGACAAAGTTCTGCTGTCAATATAATGCCAATGGTGCAATTTTTGGCAGTAAATTCCAGCCATGTGCAAAGTCAACAAATGCATTATTTGTCACATGCCAAATTTCATGACCGGATGGATAAGAGCTATTTTCTACATTGTCTTCATAACTTGTAGTGATTTGCCTCCAAAATTGCTCTCTGATTCCATTTAAAAAAAATTCAGTGGTGGAGTTTCAAGCATGTAATCATTGTATAGCTGGCAGGGATTATTCTGAAGCATCATCCATTCCAACATCAAGTCAGATGAGTTTGAACATTTTCCCTAAAAAAAATCCTTACCCCACCATGGCAAGCAATAGCTAACCTGCGTTTGAAATAACAGAGAGATCAACTGATTTTCAAAAGTTCACGTTCCAAGAACCATTCTCTTCTCATATTCTCAGAGTGTTTAGTCCTAGAGATGGGTACAAAGTGCAATGAAACACTCTATTTGACGCTCTGGCCAGCTGAACCCCTCACCGTTCTTCAAGTACGTACCTCCAGGTTCCTTCTTCTCTGCTGGTGCCCCACTCCAGGCAACAGCTCACCCAGCCCAGCCTTGCCTCCTCAGGTCTCCAAACACTCCAATGAAGAGGTGGGACAGCGATTCTCCCCGTACAACCAATGAGTGGTCAGCTGCTGGAGAAGACAGGCTGAGCTCCTGCCTGGAGTGGAGTACTACTGAATAAGAGGCACTCTGATGGTGCACAAAGTCTGGTGAGTGGGGTAGCTAGTCTTGGTGGTGGTGGTGAGGAGAGACAAAGCATGCCACCTGTGGTGCCACACTGACAGCTTCATATAAACCACTTTGTCACACTCCATGCCCATCTCTATGACCAAACACTCTGAGAATGTGGAAAGAGAATGGTTATTGGAAGGTGAATTTTTGAAAATCAGTTTCTCTCCTGTTATTTCAGGTACATGCTCTTGGGAGTTTGGTATCCTTACCCAACTTTTATAGGCTGCATCTAGAAACCCAGATACCAAACCCTTTGAAAATCCAGTGGTGAATGTTTCTGGGAGCAATGCAAAATGATGGCATAGGATGTTTTCCAGGGACAATCGAGATGGGAATGAATGACTCCTCCTGTGGTTTAGCACTTTTAATAGTTAAACAATAGTTAAACAACCACTCCATCGCATTAAAATGCTGTGCCCCCATCTAAATGTAGGAACATGAGAAATTCTAGTCTGTGTAGACCAGTCCTGCCCAAAGTCCAGCCTGGGGGCCAAATCCGGCCCGTCAGGCCATTCTGAGTGGCCTGCGGCTGGCTGGCCCACCCCTCCCTCCCCCTCCTTCACCCCATGTTTTTTTAAAGAAAGTGGGTGGGGCTTGCAGTGGGTTGGCAGGGTTGGGGAGCAACCAGCCCCTGACACATTCTCAGCCACCAAATCTGGCCCTCCTTACAAAAAGTTTGGACACCCCTGGTGTAGACTAATCCTGACTCAAGTATTGTGCTAAGGTAAAAACACCAGGTCACTCTAGAAGCAAATTGAGATGATGCTGCATCTAGAGATTCATAGTTAGAAGTAATAAAGTAGATTGACAAAGGTTTGTGCTGAGATGCAGCCCTTGACAGGAGTACAAAATGTTCAAGACATTTCATGTGACAAAACATGTTTTTCTAGGGATAGTGACTCTTTTATATCAAAAATAATTTCTTGTGGAAATGTAAATGAAAAAAAACAAATTATATTGGGCAAATTTTGGTGAATTTGAGCCTATTTCATCAGGTACGATGCCCAGTAGAAAAGGTCCAACCTAGCTCAGTGCAACTGAGTTACCATTCTGCTGATATTTTCCTGTCAATGCTCTGGCTTCAGTTCCTCCTTTCTCTTCCTAGCATGGGGAAAACAAGGGCATATCATATTAGGCATATGTGATCAACCTTTCGAGAGCAACCTAGATTAAGACAGCTCTTCATATACTGGCTGACTGCCAGATTCATTTTTCCAATGCAGGGAAGATCAGAGGAGAAATGGCTCACTTATTCCCTGTGTTCCTTTGCCATGTCTTTCTTCTAGAAAAGTGAGCAACCAGGGAAACAGTATGGGCCAGGTTTTGAATCTAGTGGGATATATTAGATTATCTGTCCCAGCCAGAGGGTCCCACCTGCTGATGTATTTTCCTTTTTTTTCCCTTGCAGAAAAAAATATTATTATTATTTTAGAATCAAAATGGGAGTTGAAAACTCATCTCAGGGCTCAAGAAAGACGTTAATGAGAATAAAAGCAGGGCTGGTGGCAGAAAGTTAGACAAAGGCACATACCATGGCACCGTCTTTCGTTATTTCAACCTGCCTGTGGGTCATTTTAGATGTGAGTGAACACAGGTAATGAAAAGGAAAGCATTGCCAACAATGTATTTTTGTGCCTTTGTGAAGGAGGTAGAGATATGTGAGGGCACCTGGTTGTTACTGAACTCATCAAAGAGATGGACAGTGAAATTCAGCGGTCATCACACGTATTAATGCCATTGCCTGTTGATTTAACTTTGCTCACAACACTAGTGGAATTATTTTTCCACCTCTGAAATCTCCAGTGGTCCAGAAATGGTCAAATCAAGTATATACGATTTCTCTCACACATGGTCAGTTTCTGAAGACAGAGAAAAATGAGATATGAGATTGGCATCTCTCTTTCTCTCTGTGTATGTGTGTAGAGCACACACAAAAACCCTATTGATAAAGTTCTCACAAATAATAGTAAAGGGAGAGTGAGCTTTTGATCTCTCTTTCTGGATCAATTCAATTCTTATGACTTCGAAAGAATGCAAAGATTCCCATAAGCCTGTTCCCTTCCTCTATGGGAGAAAATGCAGGGTAAGTGAATTTTGAAAGGAAGAAAGTCTTCAAGATGAGAAACTTGGGAAAAGAATTCATGAATAACTGAGAGAGCTAGTGAATTTTAAGCATGGATAAACATGTTAAATTTTGTAGCTTGGACTAATTGATCATGTAGAAGAGACACTTCTCTTTGAAAGTTTAATTGTGGCCCAGACCATTATGTGGTGTAGCCAGCATTAGAAGGATATAACCAGTATCAGTTTAAGAAGTTTTTGACAGAAAAGGTTTGTGTGCAGAGTAGCATAAATCTATTCCCCCAGATGGATGATTCCGTCCTGGTCTGTGGGGGACAGTTAGAAAGCTGTAATGTCCTTATCATCAGTCAACTATTGCTCAGAATCCTGGAAGCGGATACATTGTGAACCACATTCGGTAGCAGGGCTCAGTTCCAGGAAGGAAGGTTTGGGTAGAAGGTAGAGGTTGGATGAAAGGGAAGGGGGAGAGGCTATAAAATAACTTCTCTGCACATAGAGAGGTGAAAGTGTCTTAACTGGGAGTTGAGTCATGGCTACTGGACTTCTTTTTTGAGAGATAGAAACGTTTCGCTGTTCATCCAAACAGCTTCACCGATGGAGCTGTTTGGATGAACAGCGAAACGTTTCTATCTCTCAAAAAAGAAGTCCAGTAGCCATGACTCAACTCCCAGTTAAACGCACCTGGAAGACTGAGAATCTTCACAGATGAAAGTGTCTTCTGTTTCTCTTAATCACAATGGCATTTTTCCTTGCACATGTGTAGCAATGGACTGTGAGATTATTATTTTCTTCTTGCATTGAAATTTAGGCACATCTTTGCACATTTTTTGTATTTAAGTGGTACCTTGTATAAAGCAATTAATTCATTCCGAAAGAAATTATGTTAAGCAAATTTTCCTTTATACAAATTTCCCATAGGAATGCATTGAAAACAGAGTAATCCCTAATTGTGACCATTTTTATGCTGTACAGATTCACCCCACAGACTATTCTGTTAAGCAAATTTCCCCTATCTCTGGAATTTTTTTATGTTGCACAGATTTTATGTTATACAAACCATTTGTTATACGAGGGTCCACTATACGTGCAAATGTTACCTAATTTACTCATTTTTCTCTCATAGGCTATAATGTGTTTGTCCTTATGATTCAGCTGCACACACTGAATATGTGTGTCTCAATTGATGCACATTTTCATTCTCTGAAACATCTTGTACACCTCAGAAATGTGCTCATTCTTTCGCAATGTGTCTGAAGAAATGCACATTGCTGTCAAAGGCAGCAAAACCGTTTCTGTCTCTGTTCCCACATGCCTATTGCATCTTTCACTGTGTCTGTGTCTGTCTTGAGACTTTCATATAATACTAGAGCAGAGCCAGTGTATGTAGGGGAATGAATGCCAGACCAAAGTTCAAGACATCTGGGTTCAAATCCACCCTTGGTCATGGAAATTCATAGGAAGGATCTCAAGAGTAAACTTATTCTTGGACCATTTCACATGCCTCAAAATGTCATTAGCATCACCATGACTTAGAAGCAGTTTGAAGGCAAATTAAAAATCAGTAAATAACATTTTAAATCTTTCAACAATCCCTTGAGAGAGACAGTTTGAGTGAGGCCTGGTTTCTACAAGGAAAATGTTGACACAATATATGTTTACTTCTATAGGTTTTGCAATGATTTTATGCCAATAAAGATTATGAAACTGAAACTGAAACTATACTCTAACTTGGGCATAAGTAGAGAACACTTCCTTTGTGCGATCACACCCTGAGATAGAATTAATAAACCAAGACGATACAGGAAACCTCTTGGCTAAGTGGGGATTCTTGAACCAAAGCCACCTGTGTCCTGATAAGGACCGGATGAGTTCTAGGCTCTACACTAGAGATGGGCACAACTCAAAAAAATGGTTCGTTTTCGTTTTCGTTTTCGGCTAGGGGTCCGTTTCGGCTCATTTCCGTTTTCGTGAGCTAATTTCAAAATTTTTCATTTTCGTTTCGTTACGTAACGAAAACGAAAAAATGAAAACGAAAACAATTTTTTTTTCGTTTCTTCCCATTTAGCTCCATTATGTGTTTTTCCAGTAGCGAAAAATGAAAATTGGCTCGAAATTAGTCGTTTCGTTTCCGTTTCCGTTCCAGTTCTGAGCCGTTTCTCGTTTTTTGTTTCGTTATGTAACGGAAATGAAAAACGAAAATGAAATCGAAAATACTGCTAAGTCGTGCCCATCTCTACTCTACACTGATGTGAGTCTCACTGCCCATTATACTAAGCTTTACAATGAATAAACATTTCAATTTTGTCATACTTATTTGGGTCCTTCATGCTTTTTCACAATTCCTGTTCTATATTAGGCACACAGACTCCCCCCTCCACTAGAGAATAAGAAAAACAACGAAAGATGACCTTCCTTTCATGTTCAGAGTCTTTTGTGGCTTTACAATAGGTAGCATCTGAAAGATCTGGAATTCCAAAAGACAGGTTAATGGAATTTATGGATTTCTTACATACCCCCATATTTTAAGTTATGATCCTTTTACTTACTACCAATTTCTTGAGTTTTTTTATGAAAATTTCCCTGTGCCCTTTTATTGTTGCCTGCAGTGCCTGCCTCCCCATGGTGGATTACTGCCTATGCAATTGGGCTGAAGTTACCAAAGTGGTAGGTAACTTCTGCAAATTTTGGGACTCTTGGCATGGGAGGAGATGGATTATCTTACCCATACTGAATGTGTGTTTTATTTTGATTACAGTCATGATTTTCTGTCTGTACTGATGACTTGTTCAAGATAATAACTGTGAATACCAAAGTATTACTAGCTCTGTGACCTATTAAACCAAAGCTCTGTGGATGATTGACTTTTCTTTCTTGTGCAGTGTTGTTATTTTGGACTAGAAGATTGCCTATTATCTTGTACTTGACTTTGGGTTGGATTGTGTTGAAGGTTCTATAGTGCTTACTGGCCGTACTGCCAGTTCTCTTAATGGTAAGAACGAAACAAATGAACCTGAAAGATTTGAATCTTTGGAGGTCTAATGATTTGAATGAATTTGAACTTTAAATCATAAAATGAACACATACACCCCAAAGACCTTAAAATGAAATCAATGTAAAGTTTTATCCTGGACATATCTTCATATTAATGTTTCTCTATGCATATACATTCTTGAACACATGCAAGTATTTATACATTTTACTTAGTGTCTGCATCTCTTTATTATTTCTCCCTTTTTTAAAAGAAAAATCCCATTTTAAAAACATTTTTGCATTGTTTTTCTTTTTTAAAAAAATATACACATTTTAGCTGTTCACATTTTAAAATCTGAACCTGTTTTTTTCTGTACACTATTTTTCTAAAATGCCTTTCAAACTTTTCCAAATGGGTCCAAAATTGACTTCCAGTTCTACTTACTACTCAAATGGAAAGAGACTCAAGTTTGCATATGTGTGGATGAGATTCCACAAAAATATATAAACTCCATTTTTATCCACAAACTATATGGCTTTTTCCTCTCCTCCCCCCTCAAGTCATACTGGGTAACTCAGTTGGTGGGGGAGGAGCTACAAAGGCAAACACTTGCCATTATTTCAGATAAATTATCCCGGCTTTGCAGAACACTTCGAAACCAACTCCATGAGGTCAACCGCAAAGGCAGATTATGTTCTTCTGAGTGAGCACGCTGGATGAGAGCATTATTCTCTAATGTTATGCTTATGAATCCAAAATAACAGTGGGTGTCAAATGAGGAGTGCATTATCCAGTGTTAAGGAAGAACAGCAATCATTTGAACATCATAGAGAGACTGGGAAAAGAAAAGGCGTATTTGATCAGGGAGTCTAGCTGCCGGCTGATGTGGATTAGTTTCCTACAGAGCATCCCTAGCTTTAGCTGCTTCTCCCTTTGCCAAAGAATGTCTGGCAATAAAGATACAAAGAACTTAGTTACTGAGGGCCTGCTGCCATTTCTAATAGCACTGGCAGGCTTCCATTGTGACTGGGAATGTTTCTTAACACTGAAGAGTCAGAACAACAACAGTATGATTATGACAGGTGTATTTCCTAAGAATCCCTTTCTTTCTTTCTTTCTTTCTTTCTTTCTTTCTTTCTTTCTTTCTTTCTTTCTTTCTTTCTTTCTTTCTTTTTGTCTGTCTGTCTGTCTCTCTGTCTGTCTGTCTGTCTGTCTGTCTGTGAATACTTTGATCAAAGAAAATTTTGAAATGCCACAGTCGGTTGATAAATACATTCCAATTCACATGTTAAGACCAAATTAGATAGCACATTGCCTACCCAGGCCAGAGTAATGAGGTAAGATGGAAGAGGTGTGTTTACAACATAGGCTACACATTATTAAATTGCTTAACATAACTTCAGTAAATCAAAGGAGGTCCAAACGTAGAGTAGAAGCATGATCTATGCCTGAAACCAGCCTTTCTCCAATCCCAGATGTTTCATGTGACTTCACAAAACACTTGGGAACCCCCACAATGGCAACAACCCAAGGCTCCCTACCGTAGGCCATCGCTGTCCTTTTCCTTTTCCTCACTCCCAGCACAGAGAATTTCAGGTGAAAATCAAAGAAAAACAAAACAAAACAAAACAAAAGACATAAACATGTGGCACCATAAAGACTAACTTTCATATTTTAATGTCAAGTTTCATGGACTACACGTCTGCTTCTTTGGACATATAGCAGTATATGTCTACTGCTATATGTCTGAAGAAGTGGACGTGTAGTCCACAAAATGTTACATTAAAATATGAAAGTTAGTCTTTAAGGTGCCACATGTTTGTGTCTTTTGTTTTGTTTTGTTTTGTTTTTCTTTGATTTTTTTCCTGAAATTCTTGAAAAGACTAACATGGCTATCCTCTCTGAAACTTCTACACTACCTTCAACACTAGGATTTGACCAGCTCACAACTCTATTGAGTGCTCCTTGTATTCACATACTAACTAATGTTTTCCATTACTACCCACCAGTGTGGCTGAACTTTAACAGAACTGCTTCTACTCCCAATTATATTCATTTAAGTTTGGAATGGGTGAAATCAAACCTGCCCCCTTTTCCACCAATTTCGCACTCAGATCAAAAATTACCATCTGGCTCTGAAGCAACCAGAAATTTTCATTTTTAAAATAAGAGCAGCCAGGTGGGACAACAAAATGAAGAAGAGGTAACCCACCTTTTATAGGTAAGGCTTCACCCTGCCTGCTCTGGGCTACCATCCAACAGCCTCATGCCCTCGCCTTGCCAGGGCAGAAGGGCAGAACACTTCCCGGTCACAATGACGACTGCAGAGGGAACATTTAGTATCCTTTAGAAACAGTGCTCTTTCTATTGGTAAAACATGTCTGGTTTTCATGTCACATATATTTCATTCCCTGCACTTTCTAAAATTTTGTTTTGTTTAGTCTTTGAAAGGTAAACATGGGCTTAATGTACAGGTCTGGTTGCTATGTCCCACATCTCTGAGAAGATCTCAGGAGAAATGCATCACCACCTGGTGGTTGGTTTTACCTATACAATCCATACATCTATGCTACACATGTATACACATATATGCACATGTATATAAATATGATACCACTTCAAGTGATCTAGCTTATTCCTATGAAATCTCACTTGACTATGAATCCGAGGATTCTATAAAATGGAATTACAATAATTAACATGACATCAAACTACTATAAACTGCTATAAAGATGTAATGGAGACTCACTCAATTATCTTTGAGGTGCAGATAAAATTGGTTCTTAATTGGTTTTGGAAAGAAAGAGGAACCAGAAGCAACTGTCATAGATGCTTAATGTGCTAGAGATGGGCACGGAATGAACATTTTTTCATTTCTGTTATTTGTTAGTCGTTCTGTTACGTAACGAAATGACAAACGAAAATTGTGATGAAAGTGCAACGAAATGAACAGAACCACAAAAATTGTGGTCGTTACATTTTGTTTCCGTTAATGGCGATGCACAATGAAATGAGCTGTTTTAAATGTTAAAAAACGCCCTGGACATCCGTAAAAATGCAGCCATAATTATTTATATTGTCTGATAATACCTACCAGAGGGGTTGGGGTCCTTAAAAGGTGCTTTTATGTCTTTTCTCAGATGGCTGTATTTTTTTCTTTTAAGGGGAGTTAGGGGACATCGACCCAAAATGGCTCCCAGATGCCTAATATTGATTGATTTCTTGGGTATTAAAACACCCTGGACATCTGTAAAATGCAGCAATAATGTGATAATTATTTGAAATTATTACCTACCAGGGGGTTGGAGTCCTTAAAACGTTTGTTTTTGTCTTCTCCCATCGTGATGTATTTTTCTTTTCCCTTTAAAATGGATGTCGCCACCAGCCACAAAATGGAGGCAAGCCATGTGATGGGATCATGTTCAACCAATAGCATGCCCAGGTTGCAGACTGGGCGGGCAGGTCTGGCAGCCACAGAGGGCATAAAAAGTTCTGGCAGCCCCCGTCCTCCTTGCAGTCTCTGGTGGGAGTTTGGGTGGGATTGCTGTCTCTGCGACTCTAGCTTCAGTCCTGCAGCCTCCCTGTGTGCGTACGTGCTGCGTACCTCTCGGTGAGTACCCTCCCTTGCCCTGTAGTGCAGTCATTTTGCAACTGCCTTGCACCCTGGGCAACGCCCACTGCTGCCTTTGCAGCCTCCCTGCGCACCTAGTCTATATTGTGTCTCTGCCAGCATCCATTTTTTTAGTGTTTTCCCTCTGGTCTGGGGCATTGGGGGACGCCTGCGCATGGAAATGTTTTAAAAATCGTGCAAAAAATGGGTAGAAATGACAAACGAAAAAATGAAAAATAGAAACGAAATTTTTCCAAAAATTCACGACAAACGGAAACGAACCAAAACAGACCTCTCAATGACAAACGAAAGACCGAAACGCCATTTTTTTTTTGTTTCGTGCCCATCTCTAAAATGTGCACACCACCAAATAAAAGTGAATGTTTGTAATGATGTAGTTAGATCCCTATTAAAACTATAGTCACTTTTAGGATTCGCAGTAAGATGCTTCTGAACCCAGGAGTCTGAAACTGGACTCTTGGATTATTCCACAGCAGCAACCATTCCTACAACTGCAATAGATGAAAAGAAGCAGGCCTCTGTGTCACCTTTGTTGTATCACCAGATCCATCAGATTGCACAATTAAGGCTCGTACGCAAGTTCTGCCCATTTCTTGAGAAACCAGCTCTAGCCACAGTGACACATGTCCTAGTGACAGCCCAGCTAGACTACTGTAATGCGCTCTATGTGGGGCTACCAATGAAAAGTCTCAGGAAACTCCAGTGGGTCCAAAATGCAGCAGATTGCTGACTGGGGTGGGGAACGGAGATCACATTACACCCCTGTTAAAGCAACTTCACTGGCTGCCAATCGGGCACAATTCAAGGTCATACATTGCTACAAAGCAATGTATGACCTGGTCCCTAGCTACCTTAAAGATCAAAGCTCACAGTGTGAACTGGTTTGGGTGTTAAGGTCATCAGGAGAGGCCCTTCTCTCCATCCTGCCACCCTCACTGGTACGTCTCATGGGAACCCAAGAAAGGGCCTTCTTGGCTGCTGCACCCAGACTCTGGAACTCCCTCCCACTAGAGGCCAGGATGGCCCCATCTCTTATGTCTTTCTTGAAACAGGCAAAGACCTTTCTCTTCAGGCAAGGTTTCCCTGAATGATGGACTACCTGTTATGTGACTTTTATATGAATCTATCTTACATGAATGCATAGACTGTGTTTATAGACTTTGTGTTTGCATTGACAGTATTTTATCAATGCTAGTTTCCCTCACTGATAAACATTTCCTGAAATTTTACACTCTTTTTTAACTGCTCATGTTCTCTGGTAGCTTTGATGTAATGTCTTTTGATGCTGTAGGATGCTGTAGTTGTCAATACTGTGCACAGCCTTGTGCAATAATTCAGTTTGCTTTGTTTCTCGACAAACACCAGCAACAGGAAAATGCAACAAATGAATGGAGGAAGGGCAGGATGGATGATAAAGTTCTGTTTTGCCATTTTTCTAGCACCAAATGGTGCTTGGATCTGAAATGATTGCATTTAAAGAAATTAACAAAGATGTTCTTCCCCAAAACAAAGTTTGATGTGGCCATGGGACAGCATGACAGAGAAAAAGGAAAATTAGCATACTGCCTTATTCTAATTACATTGCTGAACTAATTTGAATTATTGCAAATAAAAGGGCATCTGGAATGTGTTAGACAGAAAGGTTATATTTAAAATGGGAGTTAATCAAAGTGTTTTTTTTTAATATGTTAAACTTAAAGTATATTTTCCCATTTGAAAATATTATATTTATTTTTTGCCAATCCATCTGCTTAGCCAAAATATCCTTCTGGGCTTGGTTCAATTAAGGAAAGCATTAATTTCATGATATTCCCCTCCCCCCATCACAGAGAATCTCTTATATTTGATGGATATGGATTAGAGATGGGCATGACTTAGTGGAATTTTCGTTTCCGTTTTCGTTTTTCATTTCCATTACGTAACGAAACGAAAAACGAAAAACGGCTCAAAACTGGAACGAAAACGGAAACGAAACGACTAATTTCGAGCCAATTTTCGTTTTTCGTTACTGGAAAAGCACTTAATGGAGCTAAATGGGAAGAAACGAAAAAATTTCATTTTCGTTTTCGTTTGTCATTTTCGTTACGCAACGAAACGAAAACGAAAAATTTTGAAAATTAGCTCACGAAAACGGAAACGAGCCGAAACGGACCCCTAGACGAAAACGAAAACGAAAACGAACAATTTTTCTGAGTCGTGCCCATCTCTAATATGGATACAAGTCCAGGATTGAAAGAGTTATGAAGAGATGTCCACTCCACTCATTTAATAGCAGAAACTGAGAGTGGTATGTCTGGCACATTAAACCACTTGGCCCTCCCTGTGACAGCCTCCCTATCCTATTTTTCCTCCCATCCTTTCTCATATCCCTCTCTTGCAATTGCCCTACCACCACCCTTCCTCTCCGCTCTGCCTTTATCTTGGTTTTTATTTTTTCATATTTTATTATTATTATTATGTATAGTACACTACCATAATATCTTTGAGCTAATAGTTATCTTATTTACCTTAACAAATTGAAATTTATCAGACAACTACTACTTCATCTCATTCTTTTCTATTGTCTAACCAAGTATAGAATAAATTCCATATCTGTGCAAATTTACATTCCTCCCTCTCTTTTAGTTTATAAGTCAATATATCCATATATCTGCCTTTATCTGTGGGAACTGGCTCTCTCAGAGCAAAAGTAGACACAGATCCTAGAAGATGCTACCTGTGGTAGATAGGCTTTCTCCTTAGCACATGTTTTGGTCTATATCACACAGGTATGGCGAGAAGAGTGATGGTGACACCTGTAGCTTTATGGCAACTACATTGCAGTGGTAAAATGCCTGTACTGCAGGTAAAACTGTGTTCACGACCTGGGATTTAATCCCAGGTAGCTGGCTCATGGTTGACTCAACCTTCCATCCTTCCGAGGTTGGTAAAATGAGTACCCTGCTTGCTGGGGGGGGGGTGGAATGTATAGCCAGCATACATTCCAGAGACTACTTGAAGTGGTATAGGGCAGTATATAAGTAGAAAGGCAGGTCTGGATGAATCATAAACTGGAATTAAGATTGCCGGAAGAAATATCAACAACCTCAGATATGCAGTTGATACTACTCTGATAGCAAAAAGTGAGGAGGAATTAAATGGGCTGAAGCTCAACATAATAAAAAAAAGCCTAAGATCATGGCCACTGGTCCCATCACCTCCTGGCAAATAGAAGGGGAAGAAATGGAGGCAATGACAGAGTTTATTTTCTTGGGCTCCTTGATCACTGCAGATGACGACTGCAGCAAGCCAGCAACGAAATAAAAAGACGCCTGCTTCTTGGGAGGAGAGCAATGACAAATCTAGATAGCATCCTAAAGAGCAGGGACATCACTTTGTCAACTAAGGTCAGGATAGTCAAAGCTATGGTTTTTTCACTAGTGATATATGGAAATGAGAGCTGGACTATAAAGAAGGCTGATCGCTGCAGAATTGACACTTCTGAGCTGGGGTGCTGGAGGAGACTCTTGAGAGAGTCTCCTGGACTGCAAGTAGATCAAACCTATCCAACCTGAAAGAAATCATCCCTGGATGTTCACTGGAAGGACAGATTTTGAAGCTGAGGCTCCAGTACTTTGGCCACCTCATGAGGAGAGAGGACTACTTGGAAATGTTCCTGATGTTCGGAAAGATTGAAGGTAAAAGGAAAAGGGGACGGCAGAGAATGAGATGGTTGGACAGTGTCATCAATGCAACCAACATGGATTTGACCAAACTCCAGGAGGCAGTGGAAGACACGAGTGGCCTGGTGTGGACACAATGACTGAAACAACAACAACAACAAACAACCTTCTCTGTTTTCCCTGGGAATGTATTCACATAAACATTTCTGTTGTACATGTCTGCTCTATGATTTCTGCTAGCTAGGAAAATGAATTTACAATTTGTGGAAAGCACAATTGCATAGTGACAACAGTTACGTAAAGTTTAGAAAAAGTTTGACTGAAAATTTGTGAACTCCTAAGGGGCATACATCTTCTTCCGGACCTTATATTAGTACATTAGATCACAGCAAAAGGCATGTAAGAAAATACCTGGTGGCTAGGTAAAGTAAGGAATGCTTAAAAGCTTTGCCTCTGCATCCACCAGTGTTTGTTTAAAGAAAGATAAATGCTATGCTACAGTGTTTGCTCTCTGGATCCTTCTCTCCCTCTCTCTCTCTGAAACATGTTTATGAGACAACATGGTATGGTCTTTTCATCTACCTTGTTCCCCCGCCAGGCAATGGCTGATACAACAGCAATTCCATAAATTCCAGAATGTCAAGTTTGGCTAAAAAGCATTATACTTATGGATGGATTTGAGAAATGACAGAAGTATACAGTGTCAGTGAAAAATACGTTTTCTGCTTCAGAAACTGGGGAACTATATTGTGACATTTTTCAAACTAAGTATGATCTGAGTTTTAGAGGTCGGAAGGAGGAATTTTATTTAACTTTTTTTTTTACAATCAAAGCCTTCCCAAGTTGATTTCCTTGTCTTCCAAGTGCCTCAGTGTTTGATAATATTCCAGCACTCTACCAAAAAAAAAAAAAATACTACTGTTTTATTCAGTCTTCATCTTATTGTCAACTGACCTACCTTGTTCTCAGTAGTATCATTACGTGCCTGGCTACTTACCAGTGCATAACGTACCAACATTATTTAATTTAATTTAATTCATAAAATGAAACAACTGGGTAGCATAAGACTCGGAACTAATAAAAATACTGATGGCTGTTGCAGGTTTTTTGAGATGTTTGGCCATGGTCTATAAGTTTTTCTTCCTGATGTTTCGCCAATCTCTGTGGCTGGCATCTTCACAGGGCAGCAGCTTCGGGAGCTAGGAGTTCTCTCTGTGCTCTGGGGTAGAGAGTGAGATTGTGGGGTTTTTTAATATAGTTTTGGGAAAGGGGGAACTTGTCCTATTCAGGAAAATAGGTGTTGACCACTGATTGTGATGTGGAGGGGTTAAAAGTTTCACTGTAAAAAGGGAAGGTTGGTCTGTCTCTGTGGTTGATGGATGTTGTTAAGCTGTTCTATTGTCTGAATTGATCACTGTTGCTTGTGGCTGGTTGGGGATAGTTGATCTTCTGCAGTCTGTAGTTTTCAGAGCTGGGAGTACCTATATTGTAGATGAGAAGCTACCATGAGTGTTAATGATGAGCACAAAACAATTGTTCAGCACAGTTCATTTCCCAGTCAAACAGCTGATCTGTTCTTCATCCCCCTTCCCACTTCAGTGAGTGGCCACTTCTGGGTGAAGTCTCTGAAGGGGCATGAGGTGATGAACAGCAAATCAGCTGGAAATGAACCATGCCAAAATGCAGCAACCTTTGTCATACTCTTCTGTCTATAGCAAACTATACTGTCTATATCTATGTCCATCTCTATTTGGGACACAATATGGAGAGAGAGTATAGTTTTCTATAGGCAGAAATGTATGACAAGGGAGCATTTCGTCCCTTATTCCCCTTATCCATTCAGTCCTTATACAGAACATATACACAAAGTCCAAGTAGATTCAGATGAAGGAGGAGTCAAAAATTCACTGGGTGAAACATCAATAATCTAAAGGATGCAGATGAGACCATCTTAGTGCAGGAATCAGCACTGACTTCAAATGCTTTTTAGTGAAAGTAGAAAGAAAAACAGCCAAAGCAGGATTGCAATTGAATGTTAAGAAGATAAAAATCCTGAGCATTGAAGAACTGCACAACCTCTGTCCAATCCCCTTTTCAAGGCATCCAGGCTGGATGCCTTCACCACATTTTGTGGCAGGGAGTTCCACAGACTAACAACACGCTGGGTAAAAAAAAAAAAAATTCTTTTGTCTGTTCTCACTCCCCCAGCCCTCAATTTGAGTGGATGTCCCCTAGTTCTGGTATTTTGTGAGAGGGAGAAGAGCACCCCTCTATCCACTTTACTCATGCCTTGCATTATTTTGTACGTCTCCAACATATCCCCCCTCAGGTGCCTTTCTTCCAGACTAAAGACGCACCTGACCATAAGATGCAGTTAGTTTTTAGAGGAGGAAAACAAGCTGCAAAAGGGGAGGGTTGCAAATGAGATTATTGGGACTGTGGAATCCTGGCTGCAGCAGGGGACAGGAGAGGCTCTGTGCAGGTAACGTCTCTCTAAATGAAAATGTATGATATCTATGTAGCAGGGACTATTGTATTCACTCTATAAGATGCCCAGACATATCCCCTTACTTTTAAGGGGGGAAAGCACATCTTATTTTATTTATTTATTTATTTATTTATTTATTTATTTATTTATTTATTT
>JAHTLZ010000178.1:2102258-2119109 GCA_023846285.1 Phrynocephalus versicolor
TTTATTTATTTATTTATTTATTTATTTATTTATTTATTTATTTATTTATAGACCACGCGATTTACTCAGAGGAACTCTGGACGTTTCACAGCATAAATGAGCAAAAAATACGGTTCATTGTGGTTCACTGGATCTCATCAAGGAGAGACGTGCTTAATAGATCAAACGTTTCCCGATCGTGCAATCTGAATAGACTGTTAGAGAGAGATGCATTGTTCCTTTTTGAATACAGTGGTACCTTGTATAAAGGAATTAATTCGTTCCAAATGAAATTATGTTAAGCAAATTTGCCTTTATACAAATTCCCATAGGGATGCATTGAAAACAGAGTAATCCCATTTTATGTTGTATGGATTCTCCCCATAGGCGATTATGTGAAGCCAATTTCCCCTATCTCTGGAATTTTTTATGTTGTACAATTTTTTGTTATACAAGCTGTTTGTTATACAAGGGTCCACTGTATTAGTTTTTCAACAATTGTTTTACGCATTCCTTTGCACGCTCAGATGTTCACTTTGGAAAATTCCATTGAGAAGCATTAAAGAGCATTCTTCTTTTTGCTAAGGGAAACTCACTTTTGTACATATCCTTTGTGCTGGTGACACTCTGCATTTGAAAGCAATAAAATTTCGCTGAGACCCAGGGCCTTTTTACACGACCCCTAAACTCCACCGCAAATGGCTCCCAGCTCCGGAGCTTAAAATTGTTTACCCACCAGCTCCGGAGTTTAGTGAAAATTAAGTGCGACCACGCCCACCTAAGCGCATCCCAGCGCACTTTTCATGTACCTGCTCTCCAAGGGTGAAAAATCTTGATGCGGATGTGCCGGGCTCTCCTTGCTTCTTTTTGCTATTGTTTTTTGCCTCCCGCCCCTTTAAGAGAAGGAATCACAATGACGGGGCGGCGCCCACTGGCACCGGAGGTAAGCCTCCATTCTTTTGTCCCTTTTTTTCTCCCTCCCCTCACGCAGCCAGCAGCCATGAAGTGCGGAGGGGTGGGGACGTACGAAGAGCGACAAACCCCTAAGATCTCTGGTCCGAATTTAAGTGAGCAGCGGATCTTAGGGGTCGTGTAAAAGCACCCTCACTCTCTGTTTGCCTTGCATCCCCTAGCTAGCAAACGGGACCAGGACTGAAGGGCCTCTTTTCCCCAACAAAGGCCTACTCAAGAAGAATTCCAAAGGTCATTCTGTAGCAATCTCCAAGCAAGTTCTCACCAGATAGCAGGCTCACAAGAACAGCAGTTCTGTATCTTTCTTCCCTTTCAGTTTCTGTCTTTAATTCTGAGGGGTTTGTTAAATCTGAGTACAGCATGTATAATTTCCTCATTAAGTCAATAGACAAGGTCATTATATGTTAAAAGGAGGAAATAACGAGTTCACATATGTTATCTTTCCAAAAAATGAGCTGCACATTGGCGTTGACCTTTCAATATCATTCTGAATTAAATTCCATCAACGACACACTCCCACATCCCTTTGCTGATGTTATGTAGTGTAAGGCTAGATTTTAATGGGGGGGGTTTCAACACTCCAATTATTGCTTTTTGGTTGTTTGGAAATAATTTTGTGCTATGATGGGGCTGTGATTTTCTTTTTTTAATCTCCAAACTTTGGACACATATTTTTAAAATATGAGAACAAATTAAATTTGTCAGACTGGATCAACAATGTGTCTGTTGCAGAGCTATGCATTGGAATCAAACTGGATTTTCATTTGATGCAAACAAAGGGGTGGTACAAGTACTTTGGCCACCTCATGAGGAGAGAGGAGTCCTTGGAAAAGTCCCTGATGTTGGGAAAGATTGAAGGCAAAAGGAAAAGAGGACGGCAGAGAATGAGATGGTTGGACGGTGTCATCGATGCAACCAAAATGGATTTGACCAAACTCCGGGAGGCAGTGGAAGATAGGAAGGCCTGGCGAGCTTTGGTCCATGGGGTCACGAAGAGTTGGACACGACTGAATGACTGAACAACAACAAGTATTATGAAGCTTCTGTATTTGTACTGATATGTTTCCATTAACCATTTTACAATGGCTGCTAGACTAATAGTGGGATAATATGAAAATGATGCATCCTCTTTCTCACAATCACTTTGTCCTTCTTGAATGCATACCTTAATATGGTGAGGGAATTTTAAGGGTCAGGAAAGCTGAAGGCAGTATAATCTTCAGTCTTGAATCTAGTTCAGGCATGTCCAAACTTTGGTCCTCCAGATGTTTTGGACCACAGCCCCCACAGTCCTTTGCCATTGGAAGCACAGGCTTGGAATTCTGGGAGTTGTAGTCCAAAACATCTAGAGGGCTGAAGTTTGGACATGCCTGATCTAATTCCATTCTGCATCTAGGATCCCTGCAAAGTCACTTAACATGGAATGGGCAAAGCTGAGGCCTTGGTCAGACCAACAAAATGCTTTCCAGTTCACCCCTTGATTTCACATTTTCATTTACCTAGTAAACATACTGATTCTGGTGGATTTACAGTCCCAAACCTGAAATAAGACTCTGACACAAAATATTAGATTAAAATAGGGCCGCAACTTTTAAACATTCTATTAGGTAAATGAGGGAGCCTGTCGTAGTGCAAGTAAGCATCAGGCCTAGATCACACTGACCCGAGGCCTCAAAATAATCTAGTTGAGTTTCTGCCTGGAATGTGCTGTTATCCTTATTTAGCACCATTCCCAAACTTGGTTGAAATTTTAAAGGCAGCCATAGCTACTTTAACAGAATGTAATATTAATATCTACCTCAACTTAACCTGAACTCTAAATATTTATTATCAGGCTGCCCTGGGCCCTTACTGGGCCCAAAATCCTGAAACTCACCTAGCCCGTACCTTGCCCTTGTGACCGAAAAAGATGAACTGTGCATGTCCTAGTAATGAGAATGGGATCGGCGAAAATGCATCATCACCCCACAGCCAATCCAGGTGATGGTCAAAATTCTGATCCGGCTCTGAAGCGACCAGCTTATCTCATTCTTATAACTGCTGGGTGGGTTGGCAGGGATGTCTCACAAAGTTGAAAGAGGGCGAGGTAAGTTGCAGCCAGCCTTCTTAAAAGCTTCGGGACCCAGGATTGCAGGCAGCCTTATTAAAGGCTATGGGACCCACATGCCAAATTCCCAGGCCAGGATTGCAAAAACTCCCCGCCTCTGACCATCTCCTTCTGCTTCTCATCCATCATTAATCCATTTTGTGGTCAATTAAGTTTAGATAGGCTATTTACAGGGATATTTCATCTTTAGAGCAGCTAATTAAATTATATTTTGGCACTATGCTTCTTTTAGTGTTCATCCTCAGCTTTGCTCTAGTTTTTTTACATTAAAAGTTCATGCTGTGCACCCCAGTTTAGTACTCCTTTTCTTTTCTTTTAGGGTAAATAGAACTCTCTGTCTTCTAATTCTGATTTTATACCATGTTTAGATTCCTTATCCTCCATCTGGTGATGTCTGTGCACACAATCAGCAGTCCTTCATTTCCAGACAGCAAAAATCTTATGCTACAGTAAATTTATACTGGTTCCAGGTAGCAAAAGATTCATGATTCTTTATCTTTATTTCAAACATTTTTCTAAAAATAATCTTTATATTATAATACAGTTGCACATCTGATTTATTTCTATTACAATGTTGTGGTCCCCTGAATTCATTTTTTCTTGTAAAAATCTTGCCTGGCATTACAATTTATTAATCTGCAGTTTGGTTTGGACATGGTTCATTTGGTGACAGATATGACTTAGTATTTACTGTTTATTGATTCTTGTTTAGCTGAGCTACAATCTACAGAAAAAGAAACATTTCATTTTTAAAGTCATCCCAGAGGACACTGACAGGTTAGAAGCATTATTTATGAGGTTAAATCATTGTGTTAATTGACTCCATATTTAGATATTATGTATGCATATTTTAATCTGTTCTACATGAGCAAGCCTGCCACAATAAAGATCTTACTCTTTCTTTCTCAGTAATAATAATCATGGCTTGCCTTATTTGGAAGAACAAATTGCCCCCAATTGATTTGACCTCGAGGCACAGAAAAATATTTTTTTTTACTTTCTAACTTGATGTTCAACTTTGAGCTTTTTCGAAATGAAATCTCATTAGTTCCTGTTTTAGGTTACAAAATGCAGTTTTTCTTTTTCTTTTTTAATTACCAAAGGAAGCCAACAGTGTTGCCAGACAATGAACTATGCAAAGGATGGGCTTTCTAAAACTTTAGGACCTTATGCAATCATTGGCCACTTGGCCAGAGACAAAGGGTAGGTTGTACCCTGTCTGCTCCTGGCTGCCTATTTATCAGAGTATAAAGCTAAGTGTTCTGCTTATATACCACCCCATAGTGTTTAAAGCACTCTCTGGGTGGTTTATAATTTAATGATGCAGGCTACACATTGTGCACACATGCATGAACACATGCACACACACACACACACACACACACACACACACACACACACACACACCCATGCACACACACGCACGCACGCATGCACCCCCCACAAAAGCTGGTTACCAGAGATGGGCATGAAATGAGCAATTTTTTGTTTTCGTTTTCGTTTTTTCGTTTCATTACATAATGAAACAAAAAATGAATTTTGTCTCCAAAATAAAACGAAATGAACCAAAACACCAGAAATTTTGTCGTGTGCTTCGTTTTCATTGCGGCAAATACATTGAACTGTAATAAAGGCTAACGAAACAGCAATTTTTTGTTTTCGTTTTTGTTTTTCATTTCGCTACGTAACAAAACGAAAATGAATTTTTTTTTGCAAAAATTCATGAAAAACAAAAATGAACTGAAATGGACCCCCTAAATGACAAATGACAAACGAAACACAATTTTTTTGAGTCGTGCCCATCTCTACTGGGTACTCATTTTACCAACCATGGAAGGATAGAAGGCTGAGTCAACCTGGCTACCCGGGATTGAATTTTCCTGAGCAAGGTTTTAGCTGCAGTACAGGTATTTAACCATTGGACCACAATGCTCCAGGGAAAGCAGGACAAGGGCCCCATCCATTTTCCACATCCTGATGAATGTCCGATGTTGCCACACACTGAAAAAGTGAGGAGGAAGAGGGGAAAGAGGGAAAGAGAAACCCATCACATGTAGCAGCAAGCTGTCACCGCTGGAGCCACTCGTCCTTTTGGGCTGGGTGAGAATAAGGAAGTCGCTTCAGGCAGAAAATGCAGGATCTGGAAAATGGCAACCAACTGTTAATGATTCCAGTTACAATTCATGGTGAAAAGCAAAGGCAGGTGCATGTCAGATCATCACCACCTATGTCAAAATAATTGACTGACTCTGCATACTGTTCACCTTGACTTGTGTTTGTCAAGTTACCCTTTACAGTTTCATTGATGGTGGTCAAATGCCTTGAGGCAGATTTGGTGATTTTTCCTCTTAGTTTGCAGAGCATATATAGCTCAATGAAAAAAAAAAAAGCAAAGTGGCCACAGAGCCAGGAGGTTGGAATCTGAATTGCCACTGTTTCTCCTTGGAGAGGGATTAGATAAGATCTCCTAGATCCTGTGTGACTGATGGAGTTAGTTCCTTGCCATCTGGGTGGTCTTGGATAAGCAGCAAGGTAACAGAGCAACCCAAAGGAGGAACCGATAAACCACTTCTGATCATTTCATACCTAGGAAACTCTGCAAGGTCCATCATAAATTGGGATCAAGTTGAGAGAGCATGATAGTGATGATACTGAGGACTGTTGTTTGCCTCTGCTGTCATTCGTCAATTACGCCCTGTAGGGAAAAATTGTGCAAAATTCAGATTCTGGATTTTGCAAACTCTGGGAAGGGAATTGTTCTTCTCCTGTGATAAGAAAACTTGTCTATCTTTTGTTTTGCCTTTTCCCTTTATTGGGGAAAATGGCAGAGGAATATTTAAAGGAAACAAAAGAGATAACAGCACCATCCAAATTTCTCAGAGGATTGGTGCTAATTCCTAATTCGAGTGCACAATATTTCGCTATGTGCTACATGAAAGAGCAAAGTGGATGGAAGAATGAGCATCTCAATTCAAAAGCTGATGTACATGGATGTATCCTGCCCTGGTGTCTCTTTTAACTCCCAGGAGAGGCACACAGAGCGAGTCAGGGAGATGTCACCATTTTTTTCCTGCCCACAAAGTAACATTCCCCCTCTCCTAATGGAAATGAACATTAGAGACAATGATCCCTGAAATATTCATGGCTAGATTTTTAATTATATTAATCCAAGTTGCAAATTTTTAACATGTTTTCCAGCAGGCTAAAGATTCTGGTTCAGCTGAGTATGACACCGTTCTAAATTAAATAGATCATGAGTGGGGTGGGTGCCTTTTGCTGCCTTCAGCATTCGAAAGCAGCTTCTCATGAAAGTCGAACTGCTTAAAATTCAAGCACTCTGCAACTAAGAAACTCCAAAAAGAGGTAATGAACCATAAATTATTGCCGTTAGATATTTAATACTCAATCAGTATGTGCTCTCTCGTGCATATCCCACTGGCATTGCATTCAGCTTGACAGTGTGGTATTGGTTCAATTACTTTGCTCATTTACAATAAAAGATTAATGAAAAAAGGTATATTTTAGTTCACAGAGATTAATTGCATTCCTTCCTTTCCCTAGACTAGAAATATTCAGCCCATAATCCTGATAGCTTTTTCATCAACAAGTACATGGCAAATTAATAGACTTTTCTACTGCTCGAATCCTCAATGGCTTTTCCATTGCAAACATCCAGGGAAAAAGCTTGACTGAAAATTTAACTATTTTAGTAAGGAGGTGTTCATTTATCTTTCTTTTTCTAAAAAATCCATTCTGATGGCCCATTTGAATTACCCTACATAAAATGCACTTATGCAGAGGCATATTTAAGCTGGTGTACTATTAGTCACATATTTTCAGCTTCTAATCAGCACAATAGATTACCACTGAAGAGGCAATAATAGTAATACACAGACATCCACACATGCATGTTTACAGAAATACAACTGTTTGGTAAAGCATAATAAACTCCACTATCACAAATATCATATGCAAAATTACTGTTGAAGTGTAATGCTTAATGCTGATAAGGAAATGACAGTCTATGTCACTTTGTGAGTGTGAGTAGGCAGATAATACGTATTTCAGAATCAAAAGACATGTGTAAAAATAAAAAAGGGGAAATGGGAAAGGGAGGGTATAATCAAGGTGGACTTGTCCACAAAAGCTCACATTAAAATATAGCAGCTAGCCCTTAAAGTTCCATAACATTTTTGTCCTCCTTATTTTTCTTTTTTGCTGGGAAAGAAAATTAGTAGTAATGCCTTAAAAAATGTAGAGCATCAGCGGTAAAGCTTACTTTCAGTTTAGTGTTTTTTAAAAAAACCTCTGGTTAATGAATGTGTGATACTGTGTTTCTGTATGCACAATTCAAAATACTAGGAAATGGCCTAATATAGCTGCACAATTACGGTACCCATGTAGCCATAAGTTTGAGGAACATTCAAAGTTCCCTTCTCTGCCTCAAATTACATTGTTGCTATGCCATATAAATTAGCTGGGAAGGGGATAGTTGATAGAATAAACTTGGCGCATGGGTGGAACTCTTCCCACATGGAATATTCTTGGTTTAATTCCTGCTTTGGCCAACATGCCTAGCAGCTGTTTGGCAAGCTAATGTGAGTGTGATTGTACTATCCAGGATGGCAGATGGAAAGAGTTATCCTCACCTGCCATTTTCCACATTTAAATCATGCTTTTACCATTTCACTTAATAGTTCTTTAGTGGGTTGGGAAGAGTCTGTGATTTTAAAATAGTCAAGATTGTAACTTGGAACATTGCCTTTTAAAAAATGCCACTTCTTGTGTTGCCCATGAATTCTTGCACTAGATGTCTTGTTATTGCTAACACCATTGTTTATTATTCATGTTATTGCAGCATCATTTTTACCCGCTATATTGGCCATTGTTAGCAAAGCTTCACTTTTTGGAGGATATGTTCAGTTATTTATAAAGATCAAAGGAGAAAGGCTGGAAATCTGCCTGTGATGGTTGAACGTATCCAAATGTCCATGAAGTTATATGAGCCATCTACCCAGATCAATTTTACATCATGTATTTTCAGCGAGCAAAACTAGAAACAAGCTATTCAAGTCTGGCCTAATTCAGAGGTGGGATTTTTCCATTCCCTGCTTCAAATTTAAGATGCATGAACTACTGCATATTTCTAGACTGGCTAATTTCTTATTGACAGGCGACCCATGCAACATAGCTGTGGCCATTTCCACACCCATGTTAGTCACCAATAACTTTATTTTTTGTTGGGATGTTAAGTTCGCTCTCTGGGCTTACCGGCTGCATTATGGAACATGGGTCTAACAACTCCACTTTTGAAATTCTGTATTGGTGTGATGTATTTTTAAAAGGGATGACTAAAGGGGATGATATTTTTATGACAATGAGCTGCAAACAAGAAAGGATACAGAGCCCATTCAAAAGTTATATAAGTAACTGTAATGTATGAGAACAACCAATATGTTATGCAAAGATTTCTAATAATTCCCAGTAGCCTGTTCTAAAATCTGAATGCAGCAAAAACGATTCCACCAGAGTTAATAATACTGGACAACAGTGCCATATTTATTTTAGGATGAGACTTGTTGCATAAAGAATGGAATCTGTCAACCCCTCCATTTTCCCTTCCTCTGAAAACTATGACAATATTTTTTATTGTTCCTGTGTCAAGGGTGCTGCTGTTGCTTCTTTTCTTTCCCTTTTTACCACTGCACTGTGCTTTTCTTTCCTTCCTTTTTGATCGGAGGAGAGGGGGGAAATTGAAAAACAAATAGCAAAAGCTGGAAGAATTTCACACAAAATTTGATGCAGAGAGCAATTTAACAGACTCATTATCACAGTGTGAGGATGAAAGACCAAACTAAAGTAGCACACGCAGGTTTTTGATAAGCATTTCCAAAATAATTTATGAGTGCATGCATAATATTGGAGTGTTTGCCACATCACAACAAAGATACACCCTACACTACTGAGAAGGGAGTGAGATGAAGAGACCAACAGATCTAGCTCCTATTTGACTTTCCCCTCCTTATGATCTTCATAATTAATACCACACTAATGTCTGCCTCCAGTGAACTAACGCAACATCCTTTGTTTATATCTTACTTGCTACTGGTTTTTTTTTTTTCTAGCCCAGGAAACTCAACAAACAGCACACGATGAGAAGGCAAATCAGTTCACAATAACAATCAAGGCATGATATAGAGGCTAAATCATCAATAAACACAGGACAGTTTTCGCTTCAGCTATCCTGCTTCCACTCTCAGCAGGGCATCGATCCCCATCCTGTACATTTTAACTGACCAAAGAAAAATGTAGGGAAATATCATGATGATATCACTACTACAATTTCATTACCTCAAAACAGTTAATGCTGTTACCACTTGACACAATATGTTCTGGAATCTTTAATTACACTATCTATCTATCTATCTATCTATCTATCTATCTATCTATCTATCTATCTATCTATCTATCTATCTATCTATCTATCTATCTATCTATCTATCTATCTATCTATCTATCTATCTATCATAACCCACCTTTCTCCTTAAAGAGGACTCAAGGCAGCTTACAACAAGACAATGGTGCTGTAGGTTAAACTGCTGAGCCACTGAACTTGTCGATAAATGTTCAGCAGTTTGAATCAGCTTGATGGAGTGAGCTGCTTGTCCCAGCTCCTCCCCACCTAGTAGTTTGAAAGCACACAAAACCCCAAGTAGACAAATGGGTACCATGTTGGTTGGAAGGTAATAGTGTTTGGTATGCTTGTGTGCTTAGTCATGGCTGCCAGAATAATATCTATAGGCTAAAAGCTGTCTCATTGGCTTACAAACAGAGATATGAGTACCAGCCTGTAGAGTCAGAAAGGCCTGGAATTAATTGTCAGGGGGAATCATTAGTTTTATTTAAGTTAGGAACATCAAGTAGAGAATACTGAAAGGATCAATGAATATCAAACACACACACACAAAACCCCAAAAGAAACACCAAAACACATTCAATGCAGTAAGGTATATTGATACAATGATAGTAAGGCAATGCCTGAAGTATTGCATACAGTTCTGGTCACAAAAAAGACACAGTGGAACTGGAAAAGTTGCAGAAATGTCCCCACCAAATGCACCTGTGGCAGTTGTGGGACGGAGAGGAAGGTCTCCCCTAGTGGTTTTCATATTCAAGCAGGTTCATAAAGGGAGATACAATCTCTGAGATAACTTGGGCCCAAGCTATGTTCAGCTTTATAGATTAGAACCAGAATTTTGAATTCTGCCCAGAAACAGATTGGCAGCCAGTGGAGATCCTGTAACAGTTTTTTTTTTTAAATTAATGCATATATGTGCCTTCACTAGTGTCTTATGATACTGTTTGTGCGACTTTCCTGAACATCCATCTGCAAAAAATGGGATCTTCCCATATTGTACATGATATAAAGTCAACAGCAGGGCTCTTACTCTGATTCTTTTTTGTTTTCAGCACAATTTTCTCAAGAGGGAGCAAAAAGTCTTATTGATTAGTTTCAGAGAATATCGCTTTCAGCTGAGCCACAGTTGTGTTTGCGCTCACTTTCTTTTCTCTCTGTTCCTTAAATGTGGTTGGACTTAATAGACAAAAAATTGGCACAGTCTTTCCCACCCCCTTTTGTGTGTTATTCCGTGTTTCTTTCTCTCTCACACACACACACCCTTATTGTAATGGTACAAAGCATACATTTTTATTTGCAATCGTCCCTCTGCAGATTGATTTTCCCCCCTGAAGGACTGGTACAGAGTGACCTCCCCTTGGTTCCAATCTCCTTCCTTCTCAAGGATAAAAACGTTGCCTTCCTCTACTTGTAGAGAAAAGCAATCTCCCCCCTCCCCAAATAGTCAGCCACCCAGATGGAGAAGGCCAAATGATTATTTTTCTCCTCTTATTCTACTTGTCACTTATCCCAACAAATAGCACTGAAGCATGCGTCTTTAGTGCCTCCTGAGCTGGGACCACTTACTCATCTAATTTTAGACTTTGGGGGGAAGAATGAGAATATAAACTCTCATTGATCAACCGGTAGTTCTGCCATTTATGCCATTGCTATATTCTTTGGACTATTTCCTTTAATGCTGGCTATCTTTGTCTGTTTTGTCTTCTTCAGATTGCACCCCAATGGAAAGAGTGACAGGAATAGGAGGCTAATAGTGACCACAGCAGCTTCACTGAATCAGAGAAAGCCCCCCCCCCCCGGTGTAATCTAGGCCAACCTTACACGGATTTCATCAACTCAGGGGATCTGAACTGAACAGACAGTTATCAAAAAAAGTTGTCCAGAGTTCTAAAAACCCTAGTGAAGAAAACTTTGTCATGTGTCTTTTTGATAAGGCAGTCCACTCCAACAGCGATTCGTGTTAAGAAGTTCCTCATGGCATTTAGTTGAAATCGTCTTTCTTGCCATTTGCCTCCATGGTTCATTTGCTATACCTGACAATGGGGGGGGAGTTTACTCCATCTGCCATTTGACAGGTCTTAACATATTTGAAGAGGGCAATTGCATCACACCTCAATCTTCTCTTTTCCAGGCTAATTTACTCAATTTCCTTAATGATTTGCCATCCTGTTCACCTTGGTCTGGAAACTTTGCTTGCTTAGCCACATTTTTCATGAGCTATGGTATCCAAAACGCCTGTCAAATGAGGAAGATGAAACCCTTGATAAGTTGTCCATATTGTGTGTATAGTTGTGAACCAGCAAGAAAAGTGATCAAAAGGTTAGCCTTGCATTAGATTGTTAGGTGTACTATGGTCTGGGGTGAGTGAAAGCCATTACCCACCTAATGAGCCTATTAGGACCAGGGTGATGTGAAATCAAGGTGAACTATAAACTGGGGCGGGGGGGGCTTGCCACTAACTTTCCTCAGACTGACGAAGCTGTTTGGATGAATAGCAAAGTGTTTTCACTATCACAAGAAATGAAGTCCAGTTGCCATGACTCAACTTCCAGATAACCTCACCTGGAAGACTGAGAATCTTCACTAGATATGGGCACAAATCAAAAAAATAATGTTTCAGTTTTTTGTTTTTCGTTGCAGGTCCATTTCAGTTTGGGTTTTTATTCGTGAATTTTTTGAAAAAAATTTGTTTCATTTTTTTCATTTTTCATTTTTTGGTTTTACCTGCTTTTTTCATGACTTAAAGCATTTCCGCACACGGACGTCCCCCAATGCCCCAGACCAGAGGGAAAACACTAAAAAAAATGATGCTGGCAGAGACACAGTATAGACTAGGTACGCAGGGAGGCTGCAAAGGCAGCGGCAGGCGTTGCCCAGGGTGTAAGGCAGCCGCAGAGTGACTGCATTGCGGGGCAGGGGAGGGTACTCACTGAGAGGTACCCACGCACACATGGAGGCTGCAAGAGAAATCTCTTCTTTCTCTCCCCTAAGAGCCAGGCTTACAGCCAGCAGGAACACAGAGACACATACCTGCCTGGCTGGCCTAAAGTAATGAGTCGCAGAGACAGCAATCCCACCCTAACTCCCACCACAGCCTGCAAGGAGGACGGGGGCTGCCAAAGCTTTTTATGCCCTCTGTGCCTGCCACACCTACCCAGTCTGCAACCTGGGCATGCTATTGGTTGAAATTTTCCAAGAATTTACATGACTTGGATCCATCTTGTGGCTGGAATCCATTTTGTGTCATCCTTAAAGGGAAAAGAAAAACTACATTGTGATGGGAGAAAGACAAAAACAAACGTTTTAAGGACTGTAACCCCCTGGTAGGTAATAATTTCAAATAATTATCACTGTGTTTTTACAGATTTCCAGGGTGTTTTAATGCCCAAGAAATCAATATTAAGCATCTGGGAGCCATTTTGGGTCGATGTGCCCTAACTCCCCTTAAAGGAAAAAAAAATACAGCTATCTGGGAAAAGACATAAATGCACGTTTTAAGGACCCCAACCCCCTGGTAGGTATTATCAGGCAGAATAAATAATTATTGTTGGGTTTTTACAGATATTCAGGACATTTGTTAACATTTAAAAACAGCTCATTTCATTGTGTGTCACCATTAACGAAAACAAAACGTAACGAACCTAATTTTTGTGGTTCTGTTTGGTTCGTCCCAATTTCATCACAATTTTTGTTATTCATTTCGTTACATAATGAAATGAATAACAAATAATGGAACAATTTTTTTCATTTCATGCCCATCTCTAATCTTCACAGTCACTGCTAGAAGAGGTCCATAAAATCAGTGGCATCCTGATGAGTCAACTCTTCTATACATTCCATTGTTTCAATTGGCCTATTCAAGTTGCAGCTTGCTACTCCATACAACAGGATTTCAGCCAGTGGGTTCTTTTCTAAGTGCTCACATACTGTTCCAAAAACATTCCTGGTGTCAGTGTCAAGCTGATGATTCATTAGCTTCCTTTCTGACAATGAGGACATCCATTCTCTTCTAATCTTCTAATCTAATCTTCTGGGATTGCAACTCTAAATTCCTTTAGTACTCCCAGATGCAATTCATTTGGTTCTCAAAACTTCAATTTAGTTAAAGCAGCAAGGCACTTCTATACTATCTCTTTATCTATCTCTGGCAGTGGTTCCTTCACTGCAAATTTTGCTGACTGCTTTCCTCAGATTGAGCACTGTCTTGTCTGAGGAGAAAAGAAAGACAGATGCTGAGCGTTCTTCCTTCTCTTTGTTGCTGAATAGTATCTCTTAATTGTCTCAATATGCTTTTCTGTGAGGGCCATGGGTCTCCATGTACACACCACTTAGATGTAATCCTGTTCCTCCTCCCTTCTTATTTAGAATATTTCTTTTGAATCACTTTTAACCTTTGTTCATTACGCTACAGTCATTAGTGTTATCTCAACAGGTTTCAGTAGTGCTTCTTATTGTGCTTGCCTTCCTCTTGTAACTCATGACTGAGCAACTTGTTCTATACGAACCCAAATTCATTATTCTTTTCCATATTCTGTGGATTGGGAGTAGGGAAGCAAATCCACATTTGTCTAGTCCTCACAGTTGAAGATACTATCATCCTGAGTAAAGAGTGTGACTTAGAGCCTTTTCACACGAGCCCTAAGATCCGCTGGCCCCTTAAATTCAGACCAGAGATCTTGGGGGTTCGTTGCTGTTCCTGCGTCCCCACCCCTCCACACTTCCTTGCTCCTGTCTGTGAGGGGAGGGCGGAAAAAAGGGACAAAAGAATAAAGGCTTACCTCCCGGTGCCGGTGGAAGCTGCTCTGAGCCCCGTCACTTCCTGATTCCTTCTCTTAAAGGGGCGGGAGGCAAAAAACAACAACAGAAAGAAGCGAGGAGAGCCCGGCACATCCGCATCAAGGAATTTTCACCTCCCAAGAGCAGGTACCTGAAAAGTGCACTGGGCCCCGCTTAGGTGGGCGGGGTTGCACTTAATTTCCTGTAAACTCCAGAGCTGGTGGGGAAACATTTTTAAGCTCCTGAGCTGGGAGCCATTTGCCCCGGAGTTTAGGGGTCATGTATAAACGCCCTTATATACCCCCCATAGCTCTTAAAGTATTCTTGGGGTGGTTTACAATTTAATTATGCAGGCTACACATTGTTCCACCCCCCCCCCAGCAAACTGAGTACTCATTCTACTGACCACAAAAGTATAGAAGGCTCAGTCAACTTGGAGATGGCTACCTGGGACTGAACCACCAGTTGTGAGCACAAATAAGGAACAATGCAATGCAATACACCAGGGAACCCATTAACTTCATTGAACCAATTCTTTAGACAATGAATGAAATCAAGGAAAAGTTTTCTACACTTTTCTTGTGGTGCAGTGGTTAAATGCCTGTACTGCAGGTAAAACTGTGCTCATGACCTGGGGTTCAATCCCAGGTAGCAGGTTCATGGTTGACTCAGCCTTCCATCCTTCTGAGGTTGGTAAAATGAGTATCCAGCTTGCTGGTGTGGGGGGGGGGCAATGTGTAGCCTGCACACTGTAATTAAACTGTAAAACTGTCCAGAGACTACTTGAAGTGGTATGGGCCGGTATATAAGCAGAACACTTTGAATCCTTAAATATTAAAAGAGAAGAGGCTAATCTAAACCTGTGGAGGACACAAGTAGCACAGCTTGCTGAATGGATGAATGCTGAAGAATGTCTCCCACCAGGATAAGACTGTACCATCTTGAAGTCACTTGATAGACAGCAAAGCAAAGGTGGGAGATCAAAGAATAACCAACTAAAATGGAGCTACTTGGACTACTTAGATACAGGACACATTTTCTGTGATTGCCTGAGAAATTAAATGTAGCATTTAGGAACATGCCCTACCACATGTACAAATCTAGAAAATGGCAGAGATAATACTGTTGGGGTAGCTCACTTCTGATTAAAAATAGTCTAATTATCTCAAGATTTTAATTTCTTTTCAATTTTACCTGTATTTCACGTGTCCATAATTTTAAATTCTGCAAGTTTCTGAAAAAGAAAAGAGGACCATTGAAAATTACATTGGTTGAGTTATACAAATGTATTTTTTAATAAGATTCTAGCCATTAATTGCAAAAAAGGGTTACAAGATGGTCTTCAAGTCTAAGTCAGAAAACAGCCTAGTGCAGTGGCGGTGAACCTTCGGCACTCCAGATGTTTTGGAGTGCCAAAACTCCCAGAATTCTAAGCCTGTATTCTCTCACAAAGGATTGTGAGAGTTGGGATCTAAAACATCTGGAGTGCTGAAGGTTCACCACCACTGGTCTAGTGTTGCATTGTCATCATCCCTAAGTGCGAAAAGCCATGATTGAACCAGGTAGCCTCAGGATCAGATGAGTAGAGCTAAGGCATATACTGTAGAATGTATGCAACTTGACTCAGATCACAGAGAAATTCATGTTGTATCTGGAAGCAAGAAGGATTCTAATAAAACCACTTCAACTGCACAACAGAAGTTGGCAACATGCAATATTCTCAGGCTCATGAAGAGAATTTGCAAGTATGCTAAATGAGGTTCAAGGGCTGCAACAGATGTTCTCCTTAATGTCATTGGGAAGTTCTGCAATGCCAACATTTGCTGGAGTCTTGTGCCAAGATTTTATTACTTTCTAATGAGATTGGACAAATTAGTCTGAAGAACAGAAATGGGTGGGATAGCAGAAAATAGAAAATGGATTTTATAGGAAAATGATGCCTCCTGCTTTTTGTTGTCAATGGCTACAAAAACAGAAGGTAAAGAACGGTAATTATTGGCTCTGTCTGTGTTCACACATGAGAATTGCCCCTCTAATTTCTCATGTTTTCAGCTTCCTGGATGGTCACACATGTGACCATGCAATAAGAGTGTAGACATGTTTTCTGAGTCTTGTAATACATAAGACAATGAGATGCACTACACTCTGTCCACAACCCTATGCCTTTATTTGGTGCTAGTCAGGGTTCATTTAGAGTACTGTCTCCAGTTCTGCCAACAAACTGAAATGAGTTCAGAGGAAGGCAAAAAGGATAATCAGGGGACTGGGAACCACTCACTATGAAGGATTCTCTTTTACAGGGCCTCTGCCCTTCCCTTCTGAATGAAGCCTCGATGCCCCAGGTTCCAATCACCTTGTTTGCAACCCTCCCTTTTTGCAGCTTGGATTCCACAGCCCAAATCACCTCATTTGCAAGCCTGGATTCCCCAGTTGCAGCTTGGATTCCACAGTCCCAATCACCTCATTTGTAACCCTCCCCCTTTGCAGCTTGAATTCCACAGTCCCACTCACCTGTTTTGCAAGCCGCCCCTTTTGCAGCTTGGATTCCACAGTTCCAATCACCTCATTTGCAAACCTCCCCTTTTGCAGCCAGAATTCC
>JAHTLZ010000178.1:2131620-2144778 GCA_023846285.1 Phrynocephalus versicolor
CTATCTATCTATCTATCTATCTATCTATCTATCTATCTATCTATCTAGTACCAGTTAGTGGACGTGGAGTCATGGAGAGTCGGTCACGACTGTAATGACATAACACACACACACAAGGAAGAACAAGGGAGGGGGAAATACCGTATAGATTGAGCCATCCTAATTTGTGAGTGCTTGAGCAATTGCTGAAACCTTCTGAGTTGAGATGGGCACGACTCATAAAAAAAATTTCGTTTTCGTTTTCGTTTTCGGCTAGGGTCCGTTTCGTTTTGTTTCCGTTTTCGTGAGCTAATTTCAAAATTTTTTGTTTTCGTTTCGTTACGTAACGAAAATGAAAAAACGAAAACGAAAACGAAAAATTTTTCGTTTCTCCCCATTTAGCTCCATTATGTGTTTTTCCAGTAACGAAAAACGAAAATTGGCTCAAAATTAGTCGGTTCGTTTCCGTTTTCAGTCCATTTTGAACCGTTTTTCGTTTTCGTTTCGTTACGTAACGAAAATGAAAAAACGAAAACGAAAACGAAAATACCGCTAAGTCGTGCCCATCTCTACTTCTGAGTATGAATTATAATTGCTGCCGCACAGCATTTAGCTCCATTGGACAACATGCTTGAAGTAGGACATTCTTCAGTGTATATGTTTTGCCCTAACAACAGGAGACAGGTATAAAATGCCTCTGGCCATCCAGGGAATTGCTTTAAATAAGGAGCAATAAGTTTTCCCCTAATTCCATCATATAAGGGGCAGTGCAGGAATGTGCCAATGTTTCAATTCTATCTGTCCTGCAGAGACACTTACAATGAGAATAGGGAATCTTTAAGCTTCCTCAGAATACTATACAGCAAACTAGACAGCACTTCACTACTAGCCTGTATATTGCACTATTGGTTTTGCACACATCAGTCCATTTAAGGTGAAAACCTTTAAAAAATGACCACCTTAATCTATATCCCTTTTCCTGTATACTTGTGTATATGCAGATGTGCAAAGGTTATTCTTTATGTTAGTTTTCTTTCTGAATCACAGACAAAATATGCATTAGACTTTTGCTCATGAAGACCAAGGAATACTTTCTTGGCTTTTTCTTTCTTAAAAAATTGAGTATTCATAGCAATAAGCCTTATTTACTGATCGCCTGCTGTGCTGAAAATAATGTTAATATGCTCAGCTGAAAAATGCATTTCCATTTTGTGATTATATTTCCTTACCTGACTGTTCTTGCCCCTCTACATGAGAATGCTTTCCATTGTACAATGGGACTTAAAAACCCAAAACTGATCAGGAGCTGTGGTGTATAATTTCAAATCCATTTTTATGTATATTTATGCTAAACTTAAATCATGTTCTTGATTTCCATAAGCGGCCCGCATGAGATGTCAGCCTTCTGCCACATTTTTTAAAAAAATGTAGACAGCTTTGATGAACAAAATTGATAGGTACAAGAGGAACAAAAGAATACTGATGACACACATGCAATGTGATGCTTGATCAAAAGTGGTGAACTTGTCAAATGGTCGGCCCAAAACTTAAAACTGCTTTCCAAAAGTTTGTTTGATATCCAAGAGAGAATGGAAAGAAAAGAAAGAACATGATGAATATTGCAAGACTTGCAGCTTGGATCTTTGCAGGCTGGTTCAGAAAGCAGCAGCACTGGCTATAAATGAGTTTACCAGAGCACAGCTTTGGGATAGTTGATCAGAACTGATGATCAGGAATGTGTTTTACTAGTTTCTGCTAGCATGAATCAGAATCTTCTCTGGCCACATCAAGCTTCTCTATGGTCATCAATGATCAAAAAAATTAAAACATTTAGGCTACTGTAGTATTCACTCTGTGGGATGCAATCTGCCAAAAGTGTTTCCTGTCCTCTCGTTCCATTAATAGGTTCCAAATATTGAAAACGTTCCATTCTCATCTTTGAAAAACAAGCAGACAAAAGACAGATATGCCCATGTTTCTGCAGCAGTGATGATTTTTTTCAAGTGACTGCATGACCACAACCCACAAAGACAGAGGTGTATCGGGGGGATGGACGACAAAAGGGTACATCTGCATTGCAATCTGGGGGCACCTGGTGGGGGAGCAGGAGGAGGAAATCGTGCACCCTCCCACCACCCAGTACACACACGTGTGCCCGTCCACCCATACTCCCATCCACCCGTCCACTCGTCCACCCATTCACCCGTCCACCTGTCCGCCTGCCCATGTGTGCAAACGACCACCCCATGCCCGCAGGGTTCGACCCCCATTGCTGGGTGGGTACAATGTGGGGGAGCAGCAGGAAGGGCACCAAAAATGAATATTTTCCCTAGCCGCTCCAAATCCTGGCTACGACTCTGTACAAAGAACCTAAGGAAGGATGCTTCATCACAATACAGTGGCCACTTCCTCTTGCTCAATTTTCTTTCTCTTCCTCTGATGCTCTTAAAAATGGGGCATCAGCTCTTAAGACAGGTGTGGACTGGATTTGGACAGAAGTCACCATTTTCCTTCAGTTACAAAATAGAGTTCTTTCTGTTTAAGCACAATAAATAAAGATATAAATAAATATTTGTTTTACGAGGGGGGGAGAAGCTTCTGATAAATTGGCTGCTACAGATATAGTCCCATTCCAAACTCAACCATAAAAATAAAGTAGATCCAGATTATTTTGTTTGTTTTGCCCTACACTAGCCATGAAAAAAAAATCTGAAGATATTCCCCTAGAAACTTTGGGGACAGATCTGAAGTACGTTGAAAAGATTTATTTCTGTAAACAACAGAGTTATGAGACCTCCATTTTCAGAGGCAATATGTCTCAATGTAATTGATGCTTCAGCTAGGAAGTCAAGAAAATGAACACTTCTATGGCTGATTTCTGAAAGGTGGCTGTGTTGTCAGTGTTGGAGATGGTGTGCTGCATTCGATCAACCTTTGAACCAGTTTTGCAAAGCAGTTGTCTTCTTTTGTTCGCATTTGCCTGACATCATCCTGTAAAGAAAAAGGAAAGGAAAGACAAGCCCGCTATTCCGAAAACCATCAGTGAAACTGAAGTGGTATGTTGAGTAAATGGGATTAAGAAGGAAAATAAATAAATAAGCTGCAAAGCATCTGCTGAAGTAGGCCTGATGGCAAAAGGCTACCTCTTGTTAGTCTGGTGACAGCTTCCAGATGTCACGCAGTTGGAGGCATTTGCTAAAATCCATCTGAGCACCTGCAGCTCTCAGAGGTGACAAATGCTAGATAAAAAACGTGTCTACCAGTGTTAAAAAAAATCACAGTGGAGAGGTAAAAGACTTGTTCTGTTGACTCACCCGGTCTAACATCTTAGCTATTAGCTAAGTGCTAACCTTTGTGACATCCATTTTCTTCTTTACTGCAAATGCCAGCCACTCTTTTACTAGGTAAGAATCTCCTCTATCCCATATAATTTGCTTGCTAGCAAAAATGGCTGTTGTTAATATGGGTGGCACATGTAAAGCCCTTGCCCATCCAGCCTGGAAATAAAGAAGCAAGATATGTTTGTGGGATTAAAATTGGGCCACAATTTATTGATAGAAAATTCACTCAATTCATCTGTTAAACATCCCTTAAACAAGGGGGACTGAATGTAGTGCAAGCAGATCAGTTAATGATTTCTAATATTATTAAAAGGGTGCTGCCCACCTGTTCAGCACCCTACCTAAACCTGCGGTCTGGGCAGCCCTCATTTCTAATCTTTGAACCTATTGATGCCTAACACCTAATGTTCCTAATATAATAATCCATTTCCTAATTGCTGTTGAGGGCTACCGGCTAAATAAGGGCATATTATTCAATATTAAGTCCTTCTGACTTACATTTACTGCTTGTACTACCCACCAATTGTGACCAGTTATAAACCTCCCCTTGGCCTTAAAAAGTATGGGATGGGTGAAAGCCCACTGTCACTCTGGTCCAATCTGAGTGGCAGCCAAAAATTCCCATCCGGCTCTTACGCGACCAGCTAAACTCATTCTCTTATATGGAAGGAGGTGGGTAGGAAGACGGCTGGATTCAGAAAGAGGACTCTCACCAGATGTTGAGGCTTTATAAAAATAATGGACCTGCAAGCAGCCCTGTAATCTGCACACACGTAATGCCATCTGGGCGCAAAAGGACCCAGCCCATATAGTTCAAAGGTAGCTGGGTGAAGCATTATGTCTGTATCCGTAGCACATACTCATATAGAGATGGGCACGACTCAGAAAAATGGTTCGTTTTCATTTTCATTTTCGTCTAGGGGTCCGTTTCGGCTCGTTTCCGTTTTCGTGAGCTAATTTTCAAAATTTTTCGTTTTTGTTTCGTTGCGTAACGAAAACGACAAACGAAAACGAAAATTTTTTCGTTTCTTCCCATTTAGCTCCATTAAGTGCTTTTCCAGTAACGAAAAACGAAAAATGGTTCAAAATTAGTCGTTTCGTTTCCGTTTTCGTTCCAGTTTTGAGCCGTTTTTCGTTTTTCATTTCGTTACGTAACGGAAACGAAAAACGGAAACGGAAACTAAAATTCCGCTAAGTCGTGCCCATCTCTATACTCATATATACCAACAGTTCACATGTTGTTTCCTTGATGTTTCAAGGAAGCCATACAGCCACTAGTAGGTGATTATATGAGTTGTAGCCCCCAAAATTCTGAAAGCCCACATGTTCTCTCTCACCCCATTCATTCAGTGGATATTTCTCTAAAAAAACACATGCTGGAGAAAGTCCTGTTTGTTGGCCTCTAGCTTGCCAGAAGCTGGCAAGCATGTAGACATGGTCCACACATCTGGACTTTGTTTGAAGATCTCAGGCTTCATATATAGTATCATCATATGTGGGAAGGGGCTAAAAATATACAATATGCTTATGATCTCAGTATCATAACCGTGGTAATGCTGGGAGAGATTCAACAATCAATACAAAGGGAAATACATTTTAGTCTTCTATCTTCATCATAAGACATCTATTACATACATGTCCATCTGTTCCAGGCTCTAACAGAAGCCTTTGAATTGCATCTAGGGAGTTTGCCATCATGAATGGAACTTCCACACGATCTGGGCTTGATGTAAAAGCAGTTCACACACATACATCTCCATGGCATTAAGTGAAGCGAAATCAAACAATAATGAGGGCTGTCTAGTGGATGGTGTATAGTTTACCCATGATTTTCAATCCCTTTCCATTTCATCCTTGGTATCATACTTCTTATCCTCCAATCATGCCTACAGCTTACTGTAGAATATTATTAATGTATACCCACTATGAGAAAAAAGGATTCATCCTCCTGAGATTATTAGTCGAGGAGTACAAAGCACATCTGTGTTCAGATTATCTTTAATGAGTTTCTATTTAAGTGGATGATTCCAGTTATTCCATTAGGAAATACAGCATTGCCAGCCTTTAAGATTATGTATTGTTAATGTTAGCTTTACTTTTGCATTAATTGTGTCCATTATGCATGAGGAAACTCAGGGGGTGAGGGATAGAGGAATTTGTGTTTTGCAGACCAGTCTGAGGGCATTCAGGGATCATTCTGAGGGCTTTTTCTTGAGGGATTGGTGAGAAATGCTTTCACTGAGCCAAACCTACTTCTCCATGAAGGAATGACAAAGAAAAGAGCTCCGTTTTTATTGCTAGTGCAATTGTATGTGCCTCGGAAAATGTGTTTGCAGGGTTATGCTGATGTCTCAGAATCTCACCATGTTTGCAGCACGTATATGTCAGCAGACATAACTGAGGCTGATACCTCACTTCCATATCTCACTGTTCGTGGTTCCACTTGGGACCAGTATGAAGTAATCTAATCACACATCCATTGCGGGATGAGGGGAGTTCGTCCCGACCACGCCCCCTGAACTGCAATTTAAGCGGGATGAGAGATTCCCCTCCCTGGCCTCAGGAATCTGCTCATCACGCTTCTCGTTTCGAGATGAGTAGCCGTGAGGTAAGGCTCGTCACGCAACGTGCCATTCTCCATCTAGTGGCAGGAGTGCTAAGTGCCATTTGCCAGTACATTCCCTACAGAGTCAGCAACGCAGTGCAGAGAGATTAAAAGACAAATGCCTCAAACTTAGCTCTGTAATGCATTGAAGGCAAGGCTTTGGAGAATTGAAACATCGAAAAACAGAAGGTTGGGGCTGAAAAAAACCAGAGAACAAAGGCATGGAATTTCACATCTCATCACAGAATGAGGACATGCAGTAACAGTCATGGCGGTATCATCCATCATGCCCGTGCATACACGAGAACAGGGACAGAACTGGAAGAAGACCACATGACCGTGACCGACATCAACATGTAACAAACATCCTCCCAGGACGAGAATGGACATGAAGTAACCATCTGAGCCTCTGGAGAACTCCAGGCTCACTTCAGTTTCTTCCTTATAAAAAGAATGCGTGTTAGAGATTGATTGGAAAGAATCAAATGCCAAACACTGTTTCTTTCTACAAGCTTAGAAGATACAGGACTGGAGATGGGCACAAACCAAACCAAGAGCCAGAAAAACCCATGAACTGGGCTGGATCAAAACAAAATGGAGCAGTGAACTTTTTCACTTTGGTGCTTTATTTTGTTTGGCAAAACAGCATGCCTGCATAACCCTTTCCTACTTTCCCCACATGCTCAACCCCTTTCCACTGACCCTAGTGACTCCCTAAAGGTAAAGGTTCCCGACACACACACACTTGCGTGCTAGTCATGTCTGACTCCAGGGGCGGTGCTCATCTCCGTTTTCAAGCCAAAGAGCCAGTGTTGTGCAAGTCCTTGACCATGTGACCTGCATGGCTAAGCACATTTCTGCACATGGACCTTAAACCAGACCTGCTGCATATTCATGTGCACCCACCTGTCAGCTGAGCAAGGTTGATTTTTGTTAAAAAAATCAAAAACAAGTACAAAGAAATGTGAAATATTGGAATTCATGAAAAGTTAACTTGTGAAGCCAAAGTTAGAAAAGGACTATTGAAATGTAATGATTTCAAGGATATATGGAATTTATTTCTAATAGATAGGGCAACATGAATTGTAACTTAAAATAAAATATGTTGCCTTGTCCCGAAGGAAGGTGCACAGGGCTGCTGACTTTTGCTTAGCTTAGTTTTTTAAGTTGATTATAGTGTATTTACTCCTTTTGTTGTTGTTTTGCTATTGTATTTTTAAAAATAGACCATGTTTCCCAGGAGCCCATTCTTCCCAGGAGGAGGAGGAGGAGGAGGAGGAGGAGGAGTGCTGCCCAGGCTTCTGCGGCCACTTTCCAGCCTCCCCAACATGAACCATTTTGTTAGTGTTTCATTTTGTATGATTTTTTTTTTTTTGCAAAAATTTGTATCAGACGAAATAAAAAATGTGTGTGGTGGGGAATGAAATGAAACTAAATGAAACACAATATTTCCATTTTGTGCCCATCCCTACTTTGCATCCCTTTTAGCTTTAAAGCAACTAACAAGAGATTCATGAAGAGAAATGGCTGACATTACAAAGCTTTTTCCTCCCCCCCCCACATGTATCAACAAAGCAGCCTCTTCAGCCTGAACGCTAACACAGATGCACAGAATCTTGCATGCCAAACAGAGAACAATGTCTAAGGAAAATAATGTTCTATTTTTAATATGTTCCAGCTTTACAAGCTGCTTATATTTGTATTCCAAGCCATACAGTAGCAAACTTCAGCAACATTTCTACTTTAAGCTAATGTGCATAATGGCTTGGCCTAGAAGTTGGAGACTGGACAGTACCGAAGACCCAGCTAGGACACATTCCTAATACTGTATTTCTATTCCTACATTACCTCAACACTCTGATATGGCAATGGGGAGGCACTTGGGGCTACTTCTGGCAACCTGCCTGTGGGTTCTAGTGATGTCATCTTGGCATCAGACAGAACTTGGAAAACTACACTTCTTAAGCCATCCTTCTTAGAACCTTCCAGCTAGCATGGCCATAGATGCCTTCCATATTTTAGGAATTGTAATCCAACAAAAAAAGACTTGTAAACTCTAACAGTACCTGCACCCTTTGTTTGCCCCAACACTGGATTCCTTCTATCACTTCCCTGATGGAGAATGTGAATCCTTTTGTTATATTTCTTCCCCACATCCCATCCTTAGCATAATTTGAGACCTGTCAGAGAAGGGCTTTATAGAGTGCATGGCCTCATTCAGTCAGTTTCCTCACCAGTAGCCAGCCTTCCCAGAGTGATGTTGCAGCATTTCTCTTTTGCAAACAAGCATCTTAATGCTCATTTGCATCTTTACTATATGCTCCTTTTACAGGAACAATGAAGTCAGTAATTCTCCTTGTGAGTATTCTAGAGTCACTCACATGCAGAATCTACACCCCAAAGCCTCTAAAGAGAAAGTATGAGTATTCCTTTATTAATCTACACTTTTAGGACTTTATGAACTCTTCTTTTTCTACTTTAAAGAGGAAATAGAGAAGATCTGCTAGGAATCTGAAAATCAAAATTGACATCATAGGTAACTTGAATTTCCTACAAATAAACTCCACTTTCTCTGTCCAAGTGGGATTTAGCTCAGAGTGATGGAGTTCAGGAATCAGAGACCCAACTTAAGCCTCTGTTGTTATCAAATCAGAACCAATGTACAGTGACCCTAACAGGGCTTTCAAGGTAAATATTTGAAAAGTATTTTTACAGTTGTCTGTGAAGATTCTCAGTCATCCAGGTGGGTTTATCTGGAAGGTGAGTCATGGCTACTGGACTTCTTTTTTGAGAGAGATAGAAACATTTTGCTGCTCATCCAAACAGCTTCATCAGTCTGAATACAGCTAGTGCGAGTCCTCCATCCTATAGTCAGCTTTGACCTCTTGTCACCCTGATCTGAATTAGGCTCATAAGATGAACAATGTCTTGAATAGGCTCGTTAGGGAGACAATAGTATCCATAGCCTTAAGGTGAACAATGGCCTAAGGTGCTGAAACCTATCAGGAATCGGTTGTTAGCTATGGCCTTGGTGGTGAAGGCTTTTTGATTGAACCTGAACCTGAACCGAACCAAGGGTGGGCCCAAAACAGATGAACCCGAACCATGGGTTTCCTGTTTTGTGCCCACCTCTATGCAGAAGAATGCAATCAGGACTAGGCTAAAGTCCCTTTAGAGCTTTGTTCTGAATCCTAATCAGACTCACATGGACTAGATATCAGAAACCCAACATCTAACCGTCCTCATCCCGCATTTAGAATTCTGTGCTCCCTCTCTGTTCCATCTTTTACTTGTGCACTGAAAGGGGGGATGGAGATGTTTTTTAACAGCACTGTCAATTGCAGGCCAAAGAATGTGTGTTTGTAGTGGGGTGTTCTTTTAAGATTTGTAGCATTGCCTATGTTAATTGGTCAGTTTTACATGCTGTTCAGCGCACTCTCCCAGATCTGAAGTGGAATTAAGTGTTGCTCGTTTTGTTTCAGGTGACAGTTTTCCACTCTAGCAGTGAGTAAAACCCATCTCTTTCCCAAAAGGAGGAAAATGCTTCTTCATTATAAAAAGCAAAGGGGATAAGTTTAGGGTAACAGATTTGCATAGCACCTTAGTATTCTATGCAGAACCTGTCGTGTATAACCAGAGC
Source organism: Phrynocephalus versicolor (assembly GCA_023846285.1). NCBI lineage: Eukaryota > Metazoa > Chordata > Lepidosauria > Squamata > Agamidae > Phrynocephalus > Phrynocephalus versicolor. The sequence continues at coordinate 2,141,186 of JAHTLZ010000178.1, forward strand.
ACGCCCTGAAAACAACCCATTTCATCTGTTTGTTGGGATATGTCTTTGGAAGGGGAGAGAAGAAAGTTTTCTGTGATCACAATGATTTTCATTGATCTAGGCAGAAGGGGGAGTATTTAGATGTTGGAAAGAGAGAGGCAAAGACCTCCAAAAGCAAAGTCAGTGGAATAAAACTAAGGAGAAAGAGAAAGATTAAAAGGCATTAGAAAAACAAGGTGGGGACGAACAATACTAGGAAGCTGTCAACGCTGAAGACAATGCTAAACGTTAAAGTCTGTATAAGAGTTGATACCATGAAAAATCAGGATCTAAAACATTTATTCTAGCTAGATAAATTATAGGAACTTGAATACGTTAAGAATGTAAATTAACTGGGCTCCAGGAAGTGGCAGGACACCTGGATGAGGGGATTATTCCCCAAGGTGAACTGTGCCTGAGGGACAAGAGATTGTCCCATTGTCTGGAGTTCCACATTCCCTGTCTCAGCCAGACTGGACCCAGTTGAACAATAGGACACCAATCTATGGAACATTGGCTCAAGGATTTGGACCATTAAGAGCTTGATGGCACAGGAAATTGGATCATCGGGGCAACTGTGAACAATCACCCACCAATGCAGACTGACGGAAACCTTGAACTGGTTTGTATGTACAAAAACTGATGTTAAACAAATGTTCAGGGCTCACTCACACCATCCAGGGTCCCTTGGTGTTACAGTTAGTGAAATTCTTCAAGGTATATATCTTATCATTCTGCGGGTCTACAAATACTGTGGGTCTCGTTTTATACATCCTGAGATTCCGTCTCCCATTCACATTTGGATTTTCATCCCAGCTGATCAAACCAAACCAAACCAAACCAAGCAAAAAAAAAAAAAAAAAAAAAAAAAAAAAAAACTACTGTCCCAGGTGGCTGAAGACACTAGAAGAAAGGCAGTCCAGAAGCCCCTGATCTTCTACTGCATATTTGAACAAAATTTCAAATTAAGTCTATGAGATTCAAAATACACCTCAGGTTACTATCAGCAGAGGATGTGAAAGAACTTATTTATCAGCTGTGCGCCTTCCATTTGAATTTCTATCCAAAGCATAGATCGGTGTGAAGATATAGTAGAAGAGGCACATATTTAGAAAATTAAAATTAAAATCTTAATATGCGTAAATTATTTATAAGAACATATGATAAATAACTGGGGGAAAACACTGCGTAGTAAAGATGAAAGGAGAAATTATCCTTGTGAATTTTAAAACTGAAGAATAAAGACTATTACATTAATAAGACTTAATTGTGTCATTAAATATTTAAAATTACTTTCTCTAATGAATGTTGTTTTTACGTAACATATTTCTCTCCCCCCCCTCTCTCTCTCTCTTGCTTTTGTCACTTTGGTAAACCTTTTGTGCCATTTGGCTGGCCACCGGGGGGGGGGGGAGCCTGCATAAATCCACCCAGAAAGCAATGACATTTCTGTACATAGAACCCTAGAATAATGGAGTTGGAATGGGCCTAGGCCAGTGGTGGCGAACCTTCAGCACTCCTGATGTTTTGGACCACAACTCCCACAGTCCTTTGTCATTGGCAATGCAGGCTCGGAATTCTGGGAGTTATGGTCCAAAACATCAAGAGTGCTGAAGGTTCGCCGCCAGTGGCCTTGTACTCTTGTTCCATGCAGGAGTACAAAAAAGTATAACTGACAGCTGGTTGTCCATTTTTTTCTTGAATCAACAATTACTGACTCCATCAGCCTGCTTTATAGGAAGTCCAAATCAAACCAGAATGGTTGGATTCAGTTCCAAAGGGAAGCAATGATAATTTACAAATCAGTTCAGGTTTGGAGCACAAATCAAAATAGATGGCGCATAAAAATCCCTTCAGGCTTTCATTAGAGCAAAAACAAAAAGCAAAATTTAAAGGTGTCCCACAAACAAACCCTTGATCTTGTTCTTTGAGCTTTGGCAGGTCCTCTTTAGGGACTTTTGGGTCACCAAGTTTTATTTACATCAGTGCAAAATCCAAACAGTTATAGCCCTTTTTGGTTTTGTACTGCAAGTCAACGGGAGACTAGCAAACTGAGCTGGATTTGGGCCACAAATCAAATTGGATGAGGCACATCACTCCATACCAAAATGAGATCCACTCTAATGTCCTGAATTGGCCTTGGAACTGAACAAGGGAACCAAAGCAAAGCTTCAGTTAGAAAGAACTGGCAGCTAGGGAGGTGAAATACCTCTTCCCTAGCCATGGGTAGCCTCTGCCAGTCAGAATAGTCAATCCTGACTGAGATGGACAAACAGTCCAACCTCTTCTAAAGGATATTAACATAGGCTGGTGAATTATCTATTAGACAAAACAAAGGCAGCAGCACTAGCTTGCCTGTCCCTAGAGCAAAATAAATGGAAAAGATCAGGTTCACCGGACCTTATGGCATAGCCTGAGGCTCTAGAGAACTCAGAGGATCTTCGAATGAAACAGGATTGATCCATCCCATTCTCTCTTAACAGCATCTGTCAACGTAACAGTGCCATGCCCTCCAACATAGCACAGATTAAAACAGTGACACTTTCAACTGCTTGTAGCACTCCTGTTCTCACACTAAGGATCACAGTTTCAATAGTTTTGCAGTCACACACATGTCACTATTATATACTACTAATAGCTTTTCTCAAGGGACAGAGGAGAAGTGATTCAGTCTGAATGTCTAAATGAAAATGCCAGCCTTCCAAAACTACAGATGGACGGGAGTGTGCAGGCACAAATAAAAGCCATGCTTTCCAGAATTTTGCAATGTGTTTCACAGCATCATAACAATTGCAAACAATGCAGAAATGCATGTGCAAGAAAACATCACAGTTAGGGAAATACACTTATGGAAGGCACACATGCTAGGGCCAGCATGTGCACAAATAAAACACTACAGGATTGTGCTCAAAAAAAGGAATACACTTTTTCAGACTGAGTTTTTTGGAGTGGTCAGAATAGGGCTCAACCAACCAAAATAGTGCTTTGGCACTAATGGGACAGCATATTACATACATACATACATACATACATACATACATACATACATACATACATACATACATACATACATACATACATACATACATGCATACATACATACATACATACATACATACATACATAGGTAAACGTAAAAGTTCCCCCACACACACATGCATGCTAGTCGCGTCTGACTCTAGGGGCGGTGCTCATCTCCATATTCAAGCCGAAGCCAGTGTTGTGCAAATTCATGGCCATGTGGCCAGCATGGCTGCAAGGAAACACTGTTTTATCTCCCTGCTTTTTATGGCAGTGCCTATTTATCTACTTGCATTTGCATGCTTTGGAACTGCTAGGTTGGCAGGAGCTGGGGTTGTCAGCGGGATCTCACTCTGCTGCGTGGCACCTGGGATTCGAACTGCTGAGCTGCCAACTTTGTTTTCAGTGCTCTAGCCCGCTGAGCCACCACACCTCCATCACACACACACACACACACACACACACACACACACACACACACACACACACACACACACACACACACACACATACATACATACATACATACATACATACATACATACATACATACA
>JAHTLZ010000178.1:2167143-2179858 GCA_023846285.1 Phrynocephalus versicolor
TCTATCTATCTATCTATCTATCTATCTATCTATCTATCTATCTATCTGGCACACCGCCACGCGCAGTTCTTTGGGAATCCTTGTTAGAAGGCATAACCGGGGAGCGAAAGAATCGCTGGTCCGATGCTGGTTTCGAACCTGGGCTTCTGGCGGGCTTTCCCACTCTACTGGTGGGTCGGTAGTTGCGGGTGCTGAAGGGGCAGCTCCTTCGCCGTGTCCTTGCTCCCCCCCTCCCCCGCCCTGTCTCATATTCCGTGGGCGAAATCCTTGGTCTCCCCCCTCCCCCCTTGAAACCATTTGCATTCGTTTAAATAGCTCGACTAGGTAGCGTTGAGATTTATTCCCCCCCCCGCCGCCAATTGAGAGGGGGAAAAGTGCGGATAGGGAGGGGGAGCCATCAGTGAGACATGAACATTATGATGGAAAAAGGTGGGTATGGAGGGGGACTGGGACTGGGAATAGTTCTTCCCCCCCCCCAAAAAAAAAAAGGAGCGAAGAGAGCACATCTCCCACCTACCCCCATGATAATTCCTTCTGCCAGTTTTGGGGGGGGGGGAGAAAAAAAGAAAAAGCAGTGGGGGTTCTAAGCAAGCTCCCCCGCTTCTTCCCGTTTCCATGTAGCTGCCAGCTTTGAGTCAGGCCGCTGAGATTCTCAGCTCATTTTCTGCAAGTTCTCACCCCCCCCCTCTCCTTCCAATCTAAACCCACCCTCCGCTGATTGTCTATCTTGGACCTGAAGCAACCTTAGAAAGATGAAACTTGCGGGAAGGTCTTCTCCACACAGAGAGACTCGCGCGCTCTGCCTGTCTCTCGCCGGCTTACCCCTGCTCTCTCGTTAATGGCATCTTTCGGCGAGCAAAGAGAGAGAGCGTGGGTGGGTGGGATTTGACCCCCTCAAGCCAGTTTCTATCTCTCCCCCCCTCACCTCTCTCTCTATCTGCACCCCCCCACACACACACACACAGAGAGAGAGAAATTGTTTCTTGGAGATTCGGGACAACCCTGGGAGGAATAACATGTTCTCTTACATCCCTGCTTGGCTCTCACAGCTGCTGGGGAAACATCCCCGATCAAGCTGTCAAACAGAATTCTCCGCCAGGCTACCGTGAACCATTGCAGAACATTTTGTTCAGCCATGGGGTTGGGGGGGGGAGAGATTGAGCACAGCAACAGATTATAGCATGTCTCTCTAGTACTAAAAGCTAGGTGGAGAGGAATTTGCTCCAGGTCTTTTCCTCCCCCCCTTTTTTATTTTTTTGGTTGAGGCTAAGCAGAGGGAGCTGCCTAGATGCCCTAAGCACATCCGATCTAAATTGATTTCGGAAGCTAAGCAGGGTCGGCCCTGGTTAGTACTTGGATGGGAGACCACCAGGGAATACCAGGGGCTGTAGGCGCCTGGAGTAGGAATTGGCAAACCACTCCAGTATTCCTGCCAAGAAAACTCCATGGATGTGGAGTCATGAGGAGTCGGTCATGACTGTAACGACACAACACACACAACAAGCAGAGGGGAGAGTGGGTGGAACTGGGTGGCTGGAAATAGCTGGAGGGGCGGCATCACTAGTAAACAGGGATGCTTCCATGCTTGGAGGTCGAGGAGGTGCCTTAACTTAAACAGCTTGGCTGAGCAAAGCAGCAGATCTTTCCAAAGCCACCCGAGCAAAATCAGGACTTGGATTCCAACAGGTATCCGATTCTCCCCCACCCATCTTGACAGGTCTCTTCTCCACTGATGGCACTGCACGTGATGCACGCAGGCAGGCTGCAGGTGCCTTGAGAAAGGCCCACCTGGTTTCTGGAAGGATAGAAAGGGGTAACTGAGTGTTGAGAGAGCCCCCCCCCCCAAGGGGTGCTTCTGTGAGTTAAGTTTGCTCACTGCGTGCTCTTTGAAGCTAAACCCTGGGTTTGCATCAGAAGGGGTTCTCACTGCTGCTCATTTCAGTTCCAATTAAAAGACATCACCAAGTGCTCGCAAAGCTGGAGAGAAGCCTATTAACTTTATACACCCAGTTGGCAAATTCCCCCGACTCCAAGGGGTGGCCTTTTTGCAGACATAGGATCAGGGGGGCGTCCAATGGACATCCACAGAACTTACTTCCAAGGAAACACGTTTCACAGAAGACGTGGTTTAAGGTTATCAAGGTGCACAGCAGGAATGCTTCCAAAAGAAAATACAAGTATTGGAAGACCCCCCATCCCTCAATTTCCTTTAAATAACCAGAGTAGTGCAGAGTTTGATCCGTACTTAAAATAAAAGATTAGAAAAAGCCTTTTAAAAAATCCCCTACAGTAACAAACAAGCACTGGAAATTCCATTGCAGTGATAATATTCTGAAAACCTGCTGGAATGTGATTACTCCTCATCAGCTGTACAATTCACCTGTCATGAACATATATAAATGCATCTAAAAATACCATAAGTGCTTGGTGTTCAGGGTCAGATGTATTACTTTTCTGAGAGGAAATGCTTTCCAGAAAGGAAATAGTAATTAATCATCTGTCTCGAACTGTCCCACCCATGCCTCCATTTCTGACTGTCCAAGATTATCACCATGCCTCAAGGTTCGCTGTGTGAACTATACATTTCACCGTGAGATGCAGTTGTTTTCACCTTTCCCTCTGCAAAACTGCTTTTTATAGATTCTTGTCTGTCCTCCACACTGTTCTCCCTTCAATGTTTAGCTTATATAATGGATTTTTGTTTACCAAAAAATCTCTCTCTCTCTCTCTCTCTCTCTTTCTTTCTCTCTCTCTCTCTCTCTCTCTCTCACACACACACACACACACACACACACTTAATAGCTTTACTTGGTTGCATCCTGAGGGCCTTCTTTAATAACTGACAGCTGTATTTTGGAATTGACAATATGCATCCTTCCCTCCCGCCTTCCCTCCCTTATCCTCTCTCTGTTGTGCCTATAATGAAATAGACTTAGCTGGTCAGTCAAAAGTGGGTTGCCAAACCCGTGAGCATTTTCAACAAGGATAAAATAAGACACCAGAATTGCTTTGGCAATTATCACTTAAAATAAGTTTCCTTGTCACATCTCTTATGTGGAAATAAGTCTCACTATCACACTTTGCACGTGAAAACCCTCTTTTCTGTACTTTCATGTTGCCTCCCTGAAATTAAAAAAACAAAAACAAAAACTAAGTAAAAAAGAGTTCTTCTCCACACCACAGCACAAATTCCTGCTTTGATTATGTGTCTTAACAGTATTTCCAGGAAGCACAGGCTTACTAACTCATTACTCGCTTGAAACTATTCTCTATAAACTAGAAAAGGGTTGTCAAGGTAGCCTCAGTCAACGTCAAAATCTCTCTGGGTCCTCCCCCCCTCCCACGTCCCTATAAATCTGGCCAACTGTATTTCCTCACAGAAAAAGAAATGGTTTGAATGCTGCCAGGTTTATTGGTACTACTGTCATGAATGGTTTTGGCAAGTTTGGTTTATTTGGGGAATGTGATTAGAGATGGATCCATCATTATGTTACATTCTGTCCAATCCACTGCATGCATGCAAAGAATCTTAAGTGAGTGAAGAAAATTTGAAGAGACCTTTCTGTTTTTATCTGTCTCACCATCTGAATGTGAAACTTTATCTCCCTGTGCCTTAATTTTACCTGTACTGTTGGATAGTTTTTCCACTGATAATCTGTATCATGAATTTAGTACTCTTGATCAGAGGAAATAAGAGGTTGGCTCTGAAGCTGTGAGGTAACAGAAATCATGCAGGAATGTTAATACTGTTGTTGTCAATGACGTAATCCTAGCTACAGATGTGCTTTTGGTCATGATCCATGAACAGGAAAGTTCAGTGAGGGATTCATCCAACTACTGTTAGCAGAAAAGTTCCAAAACACTGTGCCCAGATGCAGAATACAGCTGGGTTAGATAATAATGCTGAATTAAGTAATTGTGATCTGGTAACAAAATAGTTCTTTTTCATAGGTAAGACACATCTCAGGGATAGAAATATGGTAGTTCTCTAGGCATCTTGTATAAACTTTCCAAGCTTTCAAGCAGGAGAGAAAGCAAACCAATAATAAAATAGAGGCGCTAAAGGAAGGTTTTAAAATGTGCACCTTAAGTAGCTAGGGTCTCAGTGTTTTAGCTCCCAGAATCCTTCCCTTCTTCTCCATTTAAAGAACTCTTTAAATGCTTTAGACAGAGGCTGTGAATGGATTTCACCCAAGATGTGGGAAGTCTGTACTGGTGGCAGAGCATCCTATGTTTCCATCCTCTGCTGCCTTAACATGCAGTCAAATAATTCTTACATGCCTTCAGAAATGTTAATCTCCAGTATTGATCTGAATATTGATGACTACACATAGTAAGATATTTGAATTTTAAGGAGGTTGTTTGTTTCCCTCTTCAGGAATCAAATCCTCAAAACTCTAGTGTATAAATCAAAACTTTGGGAGCCATGTGATGCATCTAAAGAAATTGTAATTTAAACGGTAAAGCTCATTTTTTGGTATTTGTTATTGATATCTACGACTGAAGTAGAAATATGTCTGTATTGCAACAGCAATACAGAGACCCACTCTTGTTCCAAATGTCTAGTCTAGCTTTCTGCTCTCACCAAGGACCATACTGGTATCATCAGGGAACCTTATAAGCTGTCTTTGGGCGCTTTTACACGACCCCTAAAATCCGGGGCAAAGGGCTCCCAGATCTGGAGCTTAAAAATGTTTTCCCACCAGCTCCAGACTTTAAACAAAATAAAGTACGACCACACCCACCTAAGTGCATCCCAGTGCATTTTCCAAGTACCTGGTCTCCAAAGGTGAAAAATTTCTGATGCTGTTTTAAAGCAGTGAGTGCCGGGCTCTCCTTGCCTTGTGTTTGTTTGGTTTTTTGCCCCTGCCCCTTTAAGAGACTGAAAGACTCTGGAATGGTTCTCTGAGCAGCTCAACCGCAGAGTGGAGGTGAGCCTGTATTGTTTTCTCCCTCTTTTCTCCCCCCCCCATGCAGACAGGAGCAAGGAAGTGCGGAGGGGTGGGAACACACGAAGAGCAACAAACTCCCAAGATCTCTGGTCCGAATTTAAGTTGCCAGTGGATCTTAGGGGTCGTGTAAAAGCGCCCTGTGATACCACTCATTCTCTCCTCTTGTTTGCAAGTGGTGCATCAAAGCAAATTAAATCAGGTGGCATTATCTAACCAACATGCATGGCATTGCCCGATTGTTCTGTGGCACTTTCACTAGACTAGAACTTGAGGGTTAACAAACTCTAACTCACACTTCTCTTCTTTGGGAAACAAAAATGTTCTGGTCTTTAAATCTCTTTCACTAGCTAAGGCAGAGGATGAGAAAACTGGAAAGTTTCCAGAACTGTAGAATATGACCTCCAGAAATGTGATTCAGGTATAACAAGGGAGAGAAAATGAGATCAACCTGGCAACTCTAAAAGGTCAGAAACAGAAATGAGTTCAAGGCATGTCATTTAGGATAGAAGCCTTCTCATAGTTTACAGCCTGATCTAGAGAAGTCGCTTTGTACTAAAATACTTTGAAGGTAGCTGATTCCCTTTTGCATAACCTCTACCATCCAAATTTGATGAGACTGCACACGAATTCAAACATTCGGCTCTGTCAAACACATTTGCAAGGTTTGCATTTGAAAATGAACAGCAGTAATACACATGTGCTTGTCTACACTTGTATGTACACACACACACACACACACACACACACACACACACACACACACACACACACACACACACACACACCCACACACACACACACACACACACACACACACACACACACACACACACTTACATTTCCCTCTACATATTTACCTATTCCAGGCAAAAAAAAGTTTACAAATAGAAATGGGAATGCATTTTAAAATGAATTTAAAAAAATCATTCAAAATCAGCGATTTGTTGATTTGCAATGATCAAATGCAACATTCTCCGATGAATAGGAATTGACTAATTTGTAGCAGTTTTTGATTTGTTGATTCTTCAGCCGCTTTTTGGGCATTTTTGGACCCCTTGGCATATGCAAGCTGCGTCTCATTTCTGTGGGGCCCTCTTTGGTGGGCACATAACTCAGATGTCCCAAGCCCAAACTTCACCAAAATTGCAGGGATTGTAGAAGAGAGTCAAGGGAAGTTTCTCTGGAATTGTGGGGTCTTTAGGTGTCTGAAGGCCATTTCACAGGGGGATTTAAGGGAAGAGAAACTGAAGGATTCATTTGTTGGTACATCCAGAAAAAAAAGGTGAATGCATTCATTAACCATTGACACATTACAAACTGAGACAAATTGACATTTTTCTAATTCATGACCATATCTCTTTATGAAGCAGTTTGATGCAGTCTGCAGAGCTTATGGTCCCTTAGCTATTTCTTCAGTTCCATTCAGTTCTAAAGCCAATAGCTTTCCTATCTACCAACATGTAGAATCTAGGTCATATCATTGTCCCATACAGTGATTTGGTATCAACTGCTGACGTTTTGAAGAATGATTCTCTCTTAGCCCTAAAAGGAAGTTCTGGGGATGGCACCCAAAACCTTGTGAATGAACTTGGATTATATATGCCCCCATTTCCTTATGAGGAATCTTCATGAGGAGCTATAAGGAAAAGTTGTAGCTATGGGGTATATGCTTTCAATGCTGAAGTTGCATTCCCCATTGTATATACACAAAGCTAAACTTTCATTCTTTTCTGAAACTCTGGAATGCTCCTGCCAGTCAATGCAGACAAGAATAAGCCAGAGCAACGAATGGTCTGTCTTTGGCAAAAAGCATGACAAATCAATGAATCAAAAATTGCCAAAACTCAATCAATTCATATTCATTGGAGAATGTTGTGTTTGATCCTTGCAAATCAACAAATCAGTGATTTTTGAATGATTTTTAAAATTCATTTTAAAATTCATTTTCATTTCTATTTTACACCTTTTTTGCCTCTAGTGGATAGAGAGAGTCGCTTTGAACTCAGAGTCTTGGGTTTAAATGTCTGGTTAGGTGTGAAAAAACCCTGTGGGTTGATTATAACGCTAAACCACTCCTCGAACATATTATATGCCCAGAATACCTTATTAGGGTCATTATACTTTGGGAATGCATTGATGGCACATAATGCCAGGAGATATTCTTAACCCAGGAAGAGGGAATCTGAATTAGATAACTGGAAATGTCAGTCTTGCTGGCCCTCTCAAACTGGGGAAGGTACTCAACAATTCCAGCCTACTTACAGTCAATCTAAGCTCTAATTTAAAGGCTGCCCATATGTTAAAACATACGGTATACAGTGGTCTCCCGCTGTTTCGCGGTTCATATACTGCAGTCCCGCTATATCACGGGACCGCAGTATATGAAAAAATGCCCTCTAGGGTAAGGGGGGAAAGTCCTGTTTTAAGCCTCCCATACTTACCCCAGGACTGGAGCTGCCCCGAAGAAGCCTGTGAGGGCCTTCCTGGGCCTTCTGGAGGCCCCAAAAGGGCCTCCCTGCAAACTGGAAGTGACTTCCGGATTGCTGAAAATCATTTCTGAGTCCTCAGAGAGCCTTCCGGTTGACAGGGAGGCCCTTTTGGGGCCTCCTGAAGGCCCAGGAAGGCTCTCATGGGCCCGTTTGGGGTAGGGCCAGGCTGGGGGTAAATACAAGAGCCCCCAGCTAGCCCCCCCCCCAGGCCTGACTCAACCTGCATCCGTATATTGCAGATTTTCAATTATCGTGGGTCAGGTCAGGTCCCTAACCCCCGCAATAGGTGGGGGATCACTGTATCCCAAAGTCATAGAAATGCCACCTCCCAGCAGGAAAATTCCACTCCTCCCCCCAAGTGGGAGAGTAGTATGCCTCTCTTCTGTTTGGAAGTGTAAGTTGCTTGCATTCTTCCTTTTCTATTCCCTTTGAACAGTAAAAAGAAGCACTTTATCAGGAGGGGGATATGCTGCATTGAAATGCAGGGATCAAACACTGATTAACTTTATCACTGAAAATCCAGCCTTTGCATCTTCAACCCCAAATTTGATTCCGCTGAGAGAGGTAGTAAGGCTCCTTCAGACTGAGCGGGTAAGCAGAGTAGAGCTCGCTGAAACCCATGCACTGCATCAGGCTTACCTCTGTCTCAGATAGTAGTGTGCATTTCATTGATTTTGATTGACCCCCCAAGTTTTAGTGTGATGAAAGGGCTACAGAAATAAATAGTCATGGCATAAATCCTGCTTGCTTTATTGAGCTTGCCTGCAAGAAGCTGGTTTAGGACAGCAGCTTTAGCCCCTAATTTAGTATGCTAACATGAAGCCAGATTTGCCACATTTCTTTGATCTACCTTGAAGGGCCCCAACAGAATCTATCTGCAGTAGCCCCTCAAGAGCTCCTTGTCAAGTTTTTCTTCCCGTGATACAGCTGTTGAGAGGCATTCTATCCATTCACGGGGAAAGACTAATAGCCTCTTAACATCTTGATTTTAGTCAGATTCCGCTTCATTACAAAGGAAAGCTGTCGATACTCTGTCCCTTAATTATGCACAAGGCAGACAACACTGTCTGAAGTCAAAATCAAGGCTGAGACAACAGCGCTTTGTGTCATGTGTCAACAGAGGACAGAAGGGCGGAGATGATAAGCAAACGTGAGATATATGGCCTCCATTAATGTTTAAGCAATTTTTCACAGAGAGCAGGACCGGCACATCTCAAGCAGGTGAAACATGGATGATAAGTCAAACCTGGGATGTCAAGCAGGTAACACATTCTTCTCAGTAGCAGGGCAGTCTCTTTCTCATTCATGTGCTTGGCACAGCCTCCTCCACATCCCTATACACTGAAAATGATATGAGGGTGTTTTGATTATTTAATGTGCTCTTACAAAGCCAAGGATGGGCAAGAATGAGGGAAGGGATTGACAGCTGCTAAGTGGAATAATGAGTAGTGCGAGATGGCTCCAAGAAAATAACTTCACTTACCAAATAGCAGACAATGAGGGAGGGAGGGAGGGAAGAAGGGAGGTGTTAGGCTTTTTTCACCTTTCTATACAAACTGGGTTTAGTATCTCAGAACTGCTTTTGTCTTTTAATGGTCAAAATTTAACTTAGCAGTGGGCTCTAAATCTTCCCTGTGAACCAAATTTAAAATATTCTAAATTATAAGCTCACACAATTGGCAAAAGAATAAATATTCATGCATTCAATTTATACGGTGTCCCAGTGGTACAACCACTACACTGGGAGATTCACAAGTCTACAACTTTCAACCCTCAGATCGAACAATTACCAAAACAAAATGCATTTATGGCAATTTAAAAAACCAGAGTAATTAAAACATAAATATAAATAACCCTATAAAAACTACAATTAGCAAAGAAAAATTACAGCATCATGGATATTTGGCATTTAAAGACAGCTGTAAATAATTCTGTGTTTATCAGCTTTCTACACTGAAGGAAGGAAGAAGCTTAGCATATCTCTGTTGGCATTTTGTTCTAAAGTCTAGAGGCCACAACTGAAAAATGTGTAATTCCTTGTATTCATTTTCTGGGTATCTTTCAGTATGGCCACTGTTAAGAACACAGCTTAAAAGGAACAGTAGGCAGAATGGTTAGAAGATTTCTAGGTGGGAAATTCCAACAAGTATCAAAGTCCTAAACCATTAAGGCATCTATAGATCATAACCAGCACTTTGACTTAGGCACAGAAACTGACAGGAAGCCAATGAAGGAATAACAAAATTGGGAATATATGATCATTTTTTAGTCCCAGTAATCAATCTGGCCATTGCATTTTGCACCTGTTGAAATTCCTGTACTGTTTCAAGGGCAGCCCTACATAGAAGGCATTACAGTAGTCTATTTTTAAGCTAACCAATGCATTAACCACTGTTGCTTGGCATTTCTTATCCAAGTAAGGTGGACAATCAATTGGAGTTGATATAAGACACTTTTGTTCATGGCATATACTTCAGCCTCCATAGACAGTCCTGGGTCTAAGACAGACATGTCCAAACTTTGGCCCTCCAGATGTTTTAGACCACAACTCCCACAGTCCATAGCCATTGGAAATACAGGCTTGGAATTCTGCGAGTTGTGGTCCAAAACATCAGGTGGGCCAAAGTTTGGACATGCCTGGTCTAAGAGTACGTTCAAACTGTGAAGCTGGTCCTTCAAGGGGATGTAACCTTATTGAGACCAGTTAAATTTCCCTCCAACTGGTCTGGTGGTCCTCCTAACAGTAGGATCTCCAGCATGATGCTGAATTAGGGTTTTTGTCTCTCTTGACTGACTTATCAAGCAGAAATAAGGTGATGAGAATGCACTGTTATTAAGAATTTGTCCGAGACAGATTTGACCAAACGTGACTGGCAGCACTGGAATACATATGAAAATGAACAGCCCTGATATCATGCATAACTCCTCCCTCTTTTAAATGCAACTAAATGTGCACATTTTCTTCATTCTACTCTTCCCCATAGATGTCCTTTGTGACTCAGCTAGACTGGTAACGGCGAGTCCACATTCATCAAACTCTTTCTCCCCCTCTCCACTTTTTCACAAATGTGCTTAAAAATGTGTAATGTGAAGTATCATTTGGTTCAGCCCCACCATACTGCAAAAATGAACAACAACAACAACATTAACCGTCTACATTTAGCTGATTGCTTGATTTGGAAATAAGAATGATATATTTTGGTTGCTAAAAAAGTGCCCCAGATTAATCACCACCACAATATGCATTCAGCCATGGACTTGCACAACACTCACACCTATGAAAAATGTTTTTCATTTGATTGATTGATTGATTGATTGATTGATTGATTGATTGATTGATTGATTGATTGATTGATTGATTGATTGTGAGAGCACTACTCTGGATAGTTTAGAGACTGAAAATTAAAACCCCAGAAACCTCACATGACAATGCATTCAAGAATGTGATGTTCCATGAGTATAGATCTAAAATCCATGCAACTCTTACTAAAATTCATACCCTAAGGAGGTTTTTATAGGCATTCATGTGACATGGAGCACAAGTGTTTAGATCTGTATGTTTCAGCAGTACAGTTGTCCACACCAGCATCTGGACATCTTGTGAAAAGGACAGTGGTTTTGACCTGTTTTTTTTAATAATTATGTAACCCTCTGTTCATACAGTTAATACCAGAAGGATCTTTTATGTAAAGTGATAAACAACGAAAGCTAGTTTGTCATATTAAAAGTCAATATTAGAGATGGGCATGACTCAAAAAAATGGTGTTTCGTTTGTCGTTTGGTCGTTTAGGGGTCCGTTTCGGTTCGTTTTTGTTTTCGTTGGGTTTTTCCGCAAATTTTTCATTTTTGTTTTCGTTATGTAACAAAATGAAAAATGAAAACAAAAACGAAAAATTGCTGTTTTGTTAGCATTCTTTTCAGTTGAATGCATTTGCCGCAACGAAAATGAAAAACGCAGCAAAATTTTTCGTTTCGTTTCTGTTTTCGTTTTGTTTTTGAAAAATTTTCATTTTCATTTCATTATGTAACAAAACAAAAAAAACAAAAACAAAAACAAAAATTTCACTGAGTCGTGCCCATCTCTAGTCAATATATTCCTTTGATACCACATTTTTATCACTAACTACCTCCAAGAGCTACAATGACCTAGTTCCTTCTTTGTATCTTCATGGTTACGTTGACCTGTGGGTTTTCCCAGCAAAGTGAAAGGAGAAAAAAGAAGCCAGTCTGTTAGAAGGAACACACACACACATCTTTTCAAAATCTATGTGATCTATGCTCAGTGTGCATTTTGGTCAGTCATGTTATGCAAAAAGTAAGGCCAAAGAATACTTGCAAGTAAAAATGACCGGTGCATATGGTAGAAGTTGGAGTTTTATTTATTTTTCTTTGTGAAGGACAAGTACATTATGATCCATGAAGAAAGAACACATCCCTCCCTGACATGGGTTCAAAAGTAGCAGACAGAATTATAGGGAGATGCCTTCTATTGAGCCATGGAGTTGGTCCATCTAAATCAGCATGGTGTTTCCTGCATTTTTATTTATTTATTTATTTATTTATTTATTTATTTATTTATTTATTTAACTTATATGCCGCCCACTACCCAAAGGTCTCTGGGCAGCTTACAATCCAAAGAATAAAACAATTTAAAATAGTTAAAAGTAAAATATCAATAAATCATCAATAGAAACCTTACAAGACCTCTGTTCAAATTCTCAAGAAACTAAACAGCAATGCATTGCCAGTAGACATGGGCACGACTCAGCGAAATTTTCATTTTCGTTTTTGTTTTTTCGTTTTGTTACGCAACGAAAACAAAAATGAAAATTTTTCAAAACAAAGCGGAAACGGAAACGGAAACGAAAAATTTTGCTGTGTTTTTCGTTTTTGTTGTGGCAAATACATTGAACTGAAAAGAATGCTAACGAAACAGAAATTTTTCATTTTCGTTTTTGTTTTTTGTTTCGTTACGCAATGAAAACGAAAATGAAAAATTTGCAAAAAACCCAACAAAAACAAAAACGAACTGAAACGGACCCCTCAACGACCAAACAACAAACGAAACACCATTTTTTTTGAGTCATGCCCATCTCTAATTGCCAGTGAAACAAAATAGTTGTTGAGGTGACTATAGGAAGGGAAGCAGGTTAAAGGGACAACATGTAACCAAAGAGAAACAGGAATGCATTTTAATACATATTCTGGGACAGGACATACAAGGAAGAGATAGATAGATAGATAGATAGATAGATAGATAGATAGATAGATAGA
>JAHTLZ010000178.1:2201563-2248911 GCA_023846285.1 Phrynocephalus versicolor
GTGTGTGTGTGTGTGTGTGTGTGTGTGTGTGTGTGTGTGTGTGTGTGGTCCTTCATAAACCTTATCTTGATCCCTGTGAAACATTTTACTGTTGATGTTAGGGGTGAATAAAATATGATATTTGGAAGTATTACATGCACCCGTACACTTGAAATATTGCTCCAACTTCTTTCTTTACTATTTATAGCACAAAGTGTATATCATAAAACAGTTCAGTGCTGAACCTTTGCCAAACTGAGCATTGCTAGTAGAACGAGCACCTCAGCATCTCCTGTTATATATTACTGACTAGCAAAACGCCCGTCATGGTGATGATAGGAAGGTGGGTGATGGGGAAGATTTTAAGCTAATAAATTTCCAGTACCTTTCTAAGGCGACCAGGCTAGCATCCTTGTCTCTTGGCACACGGCTTTTCTACTGGGAGGGATTTATTCTTGTTTGGTTGTTTCATTATTGTGTTTTCAAATGCAAATCCCAGCCTGCAGCCAGAAATGGAATGGCACAGCCCAATGTCCCACTTCAGGGATAAGTGATTTTTGGCATCCAGGAGGGTAGCGATCCCCCAGGCCCAGAATGGTGGGGTAAGATTTCCAAAAGAGGATGCTATGGCTTCTCCGCCTTTATTTATGTGGGTGTATATAAAGGGACTTTGTGAGGAGGTTGGATATAAATCAGCTTCCTGCCTCTGGCGACCCAGGTTTCAAGAGAGCTCAGATTTTGCCACTTTCCCATCTATCTTCCCTATTGTAGTCTCATTATTATTATTTCCAGGGGAGTCGCTGTGCCTCTTGGTTGCAGCAAAAACATAAAAGTGTCTGTAAGCTCTACAGATGTAAATTCTGTCTTGGTTCATTCTTTTGTAGTAAAAAGAGGAAGAAGATAAGTTTTGGGGGGGGGATTCTCAACCCAGGCCACTGTAATATTTCTTGTTTTTATTGGTAGAAGTCTAGAGGAAAATTCCAACATTTTCCACAATTAGTTTATGCATATTTTTTCAGAATATGCAGCATTGTAAACATGTGGTAATTCGTGCTTGAAGTAATAACACCAGCAGCTGATGAACTGTGAAGCAGAACACTTTGTGCATATCTTTGTTCCATGATCGTGTCCTGTCCTGCCTTTGTGTGTAAGCGTATGTGCATGCACACCTTACTTTACAAAGGGAAAAGGCATCAGGTTTGATCAGCGAAATGACTTTTATACAACGTGCAAATTGCAGCAATCATGTCTCAGCCGTGTACTGGAGGTAAGCTGTTTCGAGAGGGTTAGAGAATCCTCAAACTACTTTGCTTCAGTAGTTAATCTACATTAAAATCTCAGTAGTGGTGAGGTTTTCAGTGATTACCAAGTATTGGTATACAGTGGACCCTTGTGTAACAAACGGTTTGTATAACTTAAAATTTGTACAGCATAAAAAATTCCGGAGATAGGGGAAATTTGCTTAACAGAATTGTCTATGGGGCAAATCTGTACAACATAAAATGGGATCACTCTGTTTTCAATGCATTCCTATGGGAAACTTGTATAAAGGAAACTTTGCTAAACATAATTTCATTTGGAACGAATTAATTCCTTTATACAAGGTACCACTGTATATGAAAGTATCTCCCATTGAGCCCATTTACACTGTGTTGATTCCAATTTCATATTTCTTTGACTCACCTTTTCTAAAACAGTGAAAGCTCTCCAAATTAAGCACCATGGACAGCTCCCCTAAACTTGCATCTTGAGTTGCAAGTATGTTTGGTTGTTGGTTAATTCTCATAAAAACGCCGAATTGCTAGAACCAAAAGGAGCTAGCTCATCCTGGAGAAGAAACTTACTATCTCTTGTATTATATGGATCTGTCCAACTTCTAAGGGATGACTTACATTATCTGTATTGACTATGGAATGCATTGGGCATAATAAATTGGGTAGGCATGCCTACACATGACTTTAGTGCAGGCATAGGCAAATGCAGCCCTGGGAGAGAAATTAACATTCCAAAGCTGTTTTTGCATCCTATATTCCTCTCCTGTATTAACATTTTTTCCTAGAGGGAGAAGAGCAGAACTGTAGCGTATATATTCAAGCACTAGATAATCATTGGGCACGGCTAATGGTGATATGGTGATAAATCTGTATATTTCTGGGTTCTGTAATGTGTTCTGTAAAATCAGAAGAAAAACATATTCACGATCATGGATGCAACTGACAGATGTGTATGCACTTGCTTTAATCAGTGGGGGTCCTGAAGATTTATATCTCTTTCATCTATTTCTGTATTCATTGCAACAAAGGCTGCCATAAACAGAAGACATGCGTATCATAAACTCTGAATTGGCACGCTGCCCTCTTAGATTCTAAGTATAGATTTTTGAGACAAGGAACGTCTGATTTTCCAACATTTCTTTTTTAAAAAAATCATTTTTAAGAATCTCTTTTCTGCACCCTCCACCAGAGCTAAGAATTGCCTTTCATTTTTAATTTGATTTTTTAAGGAGATACAGTCTCAAAGAAGCTCCTCATTAAACTGCAACCATTTTTCAGTAAGGGCACACTGGAAGATGAACAGGGAGAAATTAGATTTGATCTGCTTTCTTTAAAATGCAGACCAGGTAAAGTTCACACCTGAAGGCATCAGCTGGGTAAAGAAATAGCTGGCTGCAGAATTTCAGTCCTTTACTCTCCTTATGTATTGCTTTGAATATTGATTTGGGGGCTGATTGTTCAGCCCCCAAAACCTGTCAGTGGCATCCTATATGTCTTCACTAAGAAATAAGCTCTAATGACTTCAGTGTAGCTTGCTTTTTTAAAAGTGCAGAGAGTAAGGATGTGTCAGATGCATTAGGTAACAATGGGGTCATTCATTATACTGCTGGCATTTATATATTAGGCACTCTAAATGTCGCTTGACCCTCTCTCCCCCTTCGGATATTCAGTCCAAGGACATCCAGAGAATATATTATCTAGCTCTGATACAAATTCTTAAGCTTTTATTTTCCTTCACAAGAAACCCTGACAGCAGACAAATCTTCCTAAACTGCAATTTAATATGAATCCTGAACGGGGAGAACAGTGGCTTGCTGGTTACATGTGGCCAGCTCATCAGTTTGAATGGGGGAAAGACAAGTTGAACCAACTCAATGCCGTCTCATAGTCTTCAGAGGAACCCTGTGGCGCAGTGGTTCAATGCTTGTACTGCAGGTAAAACTGTGCTCACGACCTGGGGTTCAATCCCAAGTAGCAGGCTCATGGTTCACTCAGCCTTCCATCCTTCCGAGGTCAGTAAAATGAGTACCCAGCCTGCGGGGGGTGGCATATGTAGCCTGCATACTGTAATTAAAACTGTAAACTGCCCAGAGACTACTTTAAGTGGTATGGGGTGGTATATAAGCAGAACACTTTCACCTGAAACTTGGCTCTTAGGATTTCTATAAAAATGGTTTGGGGTGTGGAGAGATAAGAACAGCCAGATCAACCATTGCTTTAAACTCCTAGTTTTAAAATTGTGTGGTTCTTCCCTTGTCATTTCATCTTCCATGTTCTTCCTTTTTTGTTGTATCCCTAGTACTGGAGTAGTATTTTGTGTGGTGCAGTATGATGAGAGGCACACAATCGCTACAAGTCTGCAGACGCTGGCCCTTGCTTTCTAGCTAGCACTCCAGAAGAGGCTTCTTTATTTAATTTTCAAAAATGAAACAGTCAGTGAGTCTCAGCTGTAGAAACCTAAGCCTTGGCTGACTGCAAGAAGGCCACATCAATTTGATTGAAAAGGATTAAAATGAAGCCCATGTTGTGTTTATTAAAAGTTGTTTTCAAAAGAGCCATTTGTGGAACTCCAAACTTAAAGAAACAAATATATATGTCTTAAGAAAGAGCAGCACATGGACACTGGACTGAAATTTCTCAGAGTGGACCATTAATAGATAACAGTGGACCCCATATAACAAACGGTTTGTATAACATAAAATCTGTACAACATAAAAGATTCCAGAGATAGGGGAAATTTGCTTAAAAGAATTGCCTATGGGATGAATCCGTACAACACAAAAATGGTCGTGATTACGGATTACTCTGTTTTCAATGTATTCCTATGGGAAATTTGTATAAAGGAAAATTTGCTTAACATAATTTCATTTGGAACGAATTAATCCCTTTATATACAGGTACCACTGTATTTCCTATCAGAGAGAACTCTCATCTATTTAGTCTATTTAAGAATACAACAGGGAGAAGGCAAGGGAACACTATAGCCCGAGGCAATGTGAAAGAACCCTTGGGCTGCTATACAACCCACAGTAGGCAAACATTGCTTTGTTTAGAATGTAACTTCTCTTGGCCAACAAGGCCAGTGGATTATTCTGGAAGTTACAGTGTAAAACACAAGACCCCCCATATCAATTCACCTTTCCCTCCCTCATTATAAGAGCTTCAAGTTCCTGCTGACTAAATTCCACTCTGGAGATCTCTTTTTCCAGCTAAACATTGTGAAGAGTCTGGCTATCCATATTTTACAGTCTTCCTTGAGGCAGAAATGGGATGAAATTGGCCACACTTTGTATTCTGCCACCTGCATAAGCTGCCTCCTCATTTTCTCTCATGGGCAGGAGAACTCTGCAATCTGAGTCCAAATGACTCAGAATGGATCAGGGATTCATCCATGACCCATTCCTTCTGTGACATATAGGAAGCTCAACCAGAGTTTGCATGTGTAAGTGCAAAGAGACAGAGATAATGAAAAGGGGAGAACCATGGTTTGCTATGCCATATATTTGCATTCTAAGATATGGAATTACCTTTTAAAGCTGCTGTCGGTGGTGCAGAGGAGCCAGAGTTCTTAAGTTCAAGGAACCTGGATTTATGGAACAGGCCATTTATCTCCTTGCTTCATGTAGAGCATTCATGTCCAAACTTTGGCCCTCCTGATGTTTTGGCCCACAACTCCCAGAATTCCAAGCCTCTATTGCCAATGCTTAAGGACTGTGGGAGTTGCAGTCTAAAACATCTGGAGGGCTGAGGTTTGGACACCACTGATGTAGAGTATCAGCAGGAAATATCTGCAAGTGGCATGGGAAATTGACTTATATCAGGTCAAAATGCTGTGTCAATTACTTCTAATTCTGTACAATGAGCTGTTTTCCAGGCCTTGAAGCAGGAAGTATCGTTGTATAGAAGATGATTTTCCCCATCATCTTCTACACAATTCTTATTAAATGGAAATTCAAAAGACTGAAAGCGAGACTCTCTGGACCATGGGTAGAGATGGCTGAGATGATCATTTGGCCTTGCTTTTTGCAAAGGTCATGTTCCATGTTGCATTTATCCATGTTTGTGGTACTAACCTGGGATTTTGCACCTTTCCCCTTCCTGCTAAACTTGCAATCTGCATCAGGCAGACAATCTTTGGTGGTTGCTTTTTTTTCCTGCTAGGAATAGCTGTTCCTGGTACCAGAGGATAAACATTACACTGTAGTGCTTTGCTTGGCTTTGGAAGAGCGTTGAAATTGAAATCCTGTTGCTTTGAATAGTACATAGCAATGGAGTAGGCTCATTGATTCAATGAGCTGAGTTTTCTATAAGTTCTGTTGATTTTAATGGGACTACTCTAGTTTCAACTACTTCCTAGTACAGTGGTACCTTGAGTTATGGATGCCCCAACTTATGAAAATTTCGAGTTATGAATATAAATTTGCAGATGTAGGAAAAATTCAAATTACAAAAAAAGGCTTTTTTAAAATGACCTTTTCAAACTGCCCATTTGGATATATTTGGCACCATTTTGGGGACTTTAGGGGACTTCTTTGGTGGATTTCTTGTGGCCACCCAACTCCAGTGCTACAATTAGAAAGAAGAAGGAGCCATTTTGAAAAAGCAAAGCTGAGTACTTTTTTAAAATGACCTTTTCAAACTGCCAATTTTGAAAATATTTGGCACCATTTTGGGGACTTGGGGGGACTTCTTTGGTGGAGTTCTCAAGTGGTTATAAGGTAGGTTGCTCGTCTTCTGCTGTTTGCTTTCCTGTCACTGTTCTTTTTGCTTTTTTTGGGTGGGGGGTGATTTCCCACTTGGAATGGATTAACCCCTTTCCAGTGCATTTCTATAGGAAACTCTGTTTCGAGTTATACAAATTTCGAGTTATGAAAATGCATTTGGAAAGGATTGTAACTCCAAATGCATTTTGGAATGGAATCACCTTACAGTATTGTAATTACAGAAATTACATAACAGTATTTCATAATTAGAGGTGCCACTGTACTAAATTGTAACTAAAGCAGTTCCATTTGATTCAGTAGAGCCTGATGGGTGATTCTACTCATAAATCCCTACTGATTCAATGGATCTACTCCAGTCTGACTTCCTCTGCTGAACAGGAGCATTTACAGCATGGAAAAGACATTTACTGGTAATATTTCTGTTAATATACAGTGGACCCTTGTATAACAAACAGCTTGTATAACATAAAATTTGTACAACATAAAAAATTCCGGAGATAGGGGAAATTTGCTTAACATAATTGCCTATGGGGAGAATCCGTACAACATAAAAATGGAATTACTCCATTTCCAATGCATTTCAATGGTAATTTGTATAAAGGAAAATTTGCTTAACATAATTTCATTTGGAACGAATTAATTCCTTTATACAAGGTACCACTGTATATGGGGGGAAATGGGATAGGCAAATTCTTCCATCCCTGATTTAAAACAAAACATGATCTGTGACAGACCTATGATCCCTCCATGTTAATACCTGCTAGCTGGATGAATGCGGGCTCTAGATACATTCTGCACATTCTAACTGTCATAAATAATAGCCCTCAGTAGGCCTATCCTCTATATACCAAGTCCATTTGCAAAGCTGGCTACGCTAGCAGAGATCACAACATTTTCTGTCCATGCAATGAAGTCCATTAGCTAATTATACATCATGTAAAGAAGGAACTGCCTTTTGTTTGGTTTGAATCAGCTGCTCCCAGCTATAGTTTTTGACCCTGAATTCTAGTGGGAGGGGGTTGCTTTTTGGGTGGGGGTGGGTGGAAGAGAAGAAACACTCTCCGTTTATTTCTCTCTCTCTCTCTCTGTGGATGTGTAACAGCTGGGCATCAGGGAGATGTGAGGAATCTAACTTCAGTCCAAGATTCGACAGCTTGTCGTGCTCTGCACTCTGTTGGGCGTCCACAGGGGAGATGAAATTTACACTGCCGAATCCTTGCGTTGAAAGACAGCTGCAGCCTTTCCCTGAAAGACCGCTTGCAATTTGAAAAGTATGCCTGGGGAAAAAGGTGTACCTCTTCCAGAGAGAGGCAATAGACTATTTAGAGAAGCTTTGGTGAAAAGGTGGTGGTGGTGGGGATGCTTTCAATCAATGTAGATAATTTAAAACGTGCACAAACAAGTGTACTGGAAAGGAACAGCAAATAGAGAGACAGCTCTTATCCTATACTATACATCAACAGCCGCAACCCCAAAACCACAGAAGCGAAAGAAACAAGGAATAGAGGGAACTGGGCACTGTCTGGGCATGGAAATCAGAACAAATGGTTCTCACCAGTCTAGATTTTATAGATGTGCACATCATTAATGCAGGAACAGCTCACATAGATCATAGAATCATAGAATCATAGAGTTGGTAGAGACCTCAAGGGCCATCTAGTCCATCCCCCTGCCATGCAGGAACCCCCATCACAGGACTCCCGACAGATGCCCATCCAGCCTTCACTTAAAAACCTCCAAAGAAGGAGACTCCACCACCCTCCTTTGTGGCAGCATACTCCACTGCCAGACAGCTCTAACCATCAGGGAGTTCTTCCTAATGTTCAAATTGAATCTCATTTCCTGTCATTTGAGATGATTGCCCCATGCCCTAGTCCCTGAAGCCATGGGAAACAAACATGTTCCCTCTTCAATGTGACATCCTTTCAAATATTTAAACATAGCTATCCTATCCCCTCTCAGTCTTCTTTTTGTAAGGCTAAACATTCCCAGCTCCCTAAGCCACTCCTCATAAGTCAGATAAGTATTAAGGAAAGATGTATTACTTCCCTTGATGATGTTACCATAAAACAGAAAAAAGAACCTGGATGCATGAGTCACGAATAAGTTATAGACAGCAGAATATACTTGTATGCTTAGCTGTAAAACATAACAATATTATAAGCAACAAAAAGCAGCTTTATCTAGAACTAATAAAACAACCACTATAAATCTGTTGTGATTAAACCCATGTATTATTAGTTCTAGCTGTCTGTTTTAGTATAAATTGGTGAGGGGCTGAGAGACCCCATCATGAATATTCCTCCAGTTTCAGTGGAGCCATTCAGCTGTGTTAAGTAGATATCTAGCAAAGAGCTTCTGGAGAAGTAAACATCACTTTTATTTGAATGAGAGAATACCAAGGTGTTATATTGTTAGAGATGTGAAGCATGCTGTATTTATTCTCATGAGTATGGTGTAAAGATATAGCTTATATTTACATAGGAGCCTCATGGCACGATTGTTAAACTGCTGTACTGAAGCCAAAACTGTGCTCATTACCCGGGGTTCAATCACAGGTATCTGGCTTGTGGTTGACTCAGCCTTCTATCATTCCAAGGTTGGTAAAATGAGTGCCATGAGGGGGGGAGGGGGCAATGTGTAGTCTACATAACTGCTTTAGGCACTGTGGAGCGATATATAAGTTTGTATTGCTTTGTTTTGTTTGTTTGTTTGTTTGTTTTGCTTTATAGTATGAAAACATAAATAGTGCTCGACTCGTTCAGGAGTGCTCATTTCTTCCCAGACAAACTACATGGGAAATTTCATCATTCAGGTCCCCCTGCAAACTGGACAGCCATGTTCATTCTGTTAATTCCTTTCTGTCTCCAGAGCAGAACAGGACTTGCCTTTATTTGGTAACAATTATAATTATATTCTGTAAAGTCAACTCTGACTTCAGGTGACCTGCCTCCCAGGTTTCCTAGGAATAAAATACTCAGAAATGGCTTACCAGTTCTATTTTCTGGTGGTGCTCTAGGCCTATGCAGCTTGCTCAAGGCCATACAGGGCCTGTGTAACTCCATCATTCGCACCTGCTAGCGGTGATCTGGACAGGTCCTGTAGCCAGGCACTCCAACTCATTGAGCTTAAATGGCTTTTTTTGTGTGTTTGTTTACATAATAATCAGGCACCGTTAAGTCAATTCTGACTTTTGGCCACACTTTCAAAGGTTTTCCAAGCAGAGAATATTCAGAAGTGGTTTAGCATTTCCTTCTTCTGGGGGTGTCCTTGGGACTGTGTAGCTTGCCCAATACTACACAGGTTGGCTCTACTCCCGGTTGGCACAGCATGGAATAAAACTCCCAATGTCTTTCTCTGAAGCCAGATACCTATACCACTGAGATATCTATCCAATTGTATAGCAGAAATGGTGACAGGTGTCAGCTTTGGCAGCTTTAAGAAAGGATTGTACAAGTTCGTGGAGAACAAGGGCATCAATGAGAAATACAAAATAATGCAAGAGATGAGTACAGTGGATAGAGGGACGGTCTTCCCCCTCTCACAAAATACCAGAACTATCTGTGTGTTGTTAGTTTGTGGAACTCCCTGCCACAAGATGTGGTGATGGCATCTAGCCTGGATGCCTTCAAAGGGGGATTGGACAGATTCCTGGGGGAAAAGTCCATCACAGGTTATGAACCATGGTGGAGATGCGTAATCTCCAGGTTAAAAACTGGGGTACTTCAAGGACCAGATGCAGGGGAGTGGTATCAAGAGACAGATATCTAGTCTTGTGTGTTCCTGGACACATTTGGTGGGGCCACTGTGAGATACAGGAAGCTGGACTAGATGGGCCTTTGGCCTGATCCAGCAAGGCTCTTTTTATGTTCTTATGATCTAATGTTCTAATGGCTATCACTGTGGATGCCTAAAGACAACCTCCAGGTTAGAGAGAGAGGCAGGATCTCTCTCAATGGCATTTGTGGG
This sequence comes from Phrynocephalus versicolor, assembly GCA_023846285.1. NCBI lineage: Eukaryota > Metazoa > Chordata > Lepidosauria > Squamata > Agamidae > Phrynocephalus > Phrynocephalus versicolor. The sequence continues at coordinate 2,211,510 of JAHTLZ010000178.1, forward strand.
GAATCATAAGCAGGTGAAGACATCTGCTTAGGAATCCCCTGAAGCAAATGGTGACCCACTGTGTGAGACAGAATGCTGGACTGGATGGGCTGTGGCCTGTTCCAGCAAGGCTGCTCTTATGTTCTTATGCTAATATAGTGGATGTGCATATTTGTCATCTTGCCTGCTTATTTATGTTATGTAGAGCCACTATGTGACATTTTGCTACTTAAAGAAGGAAAGCAAATGGGATTGCCATTCCAGGATAGACATCTGGCACACTAAATCCTGTGTTTATACAGTTGTTTATTATTGCATGTCTAGTTTCTCATGCCATCAAGGTATTTTGGCAGATGAGTCAGAAAATTCCACATGCCACTCCTCATGCCTAGCAATAGAAATATAATGGCTATACATAAATCATTCTCTGCCTCCCTTTAATGACACTACAAACTTACTGCCTGAAGAAATTTCTTAACTCAATTGGTAAGCAGTTAGTCTATTGGTAGGGTCAGTGTTGTGTTTCATGTGTTATCTCCTGCAAGCATCGCCTATAAAGTGGGGAGAAAGTAGAGAACAAATAAAATTATCACGCATGGATCAGATTTAGAATTAAATTCATAATTTCTCCATGTTAAATGGGAACAAAGAAAGTTGGTAAGCAGAGACTGAGAACAAGATGTGGTGATGGCATCTGGCCTGGATGCCTTCAAAAGGGGATTGGACAGATTCCTGGAGGAGAAGTCCATCACACGTTACAAACCATGATGGAGATGTGTAATCTCCAGGCTTAAAACCAGGGTACTTCAAGGACCAGATGAAGGGGAGTGGTATCAGGAGACAAAGATCTAGTCTCGTGCGCTCCCAGAGGCATCTGGTGGTGCCACTATGAGATACAGGAAGCTGGACTAGATGGGCCTTTGGCCTGATACAGCATGGTTCTACTTATGTTCTTACGTTCTTAGATGGAATATAGAAAATGCATTAAACACAGAATGAGTGCAGTAAATTACAGATTTACAATACACATCTAGTGTGTTTGCTAACTAGAATATCATGGGACATTTTGCCAAAAGCTTTGCTGAAGTCAAGATATATTACATCTATGGCATTCCCATCATCTATCATGAAATTACCTGATCAAAAAAGAAGATAAGATTAGTCTTGCAGGATTTGTTCTTAACAGAAACATATTGGTTTCTAGTAATTGGAGGGTGGCGATGGGATTTTTACCTCAGATGTTATGTTGGAGCTATCAGTGACTGAAGTTACAAACAAATTCTATCAGACTACTCTGTGTGATACACATTGGAGAAAATGTCAGATTTCTAGATCAGCAAGAAGTATCCCGGATTCTTTCACTATACAGTGGTACTTTGTATAAAGAAATTAATTCATTCCAAATGAAATTATGTTAAGCAAATCTTCCTTTATATAAATTTTCCATAGGAATGCATTGAAAACAGAGTAATCCCTAATTGCGGCCATTTTTATGTTGTAGGGATTCGCCCCATAGATTATTCTGTTAAGCAAATTTCCCCTATCTCTGGAATTTTTAATGTTGTACAGATTTTATGTTATACAAATTGTTTGTACCTGGAAGTGGCCGTTGTGCTTCAATATACAGTAGTCCTCATCTTTTCTTTTTCTTTTCTTTTCTTTCTTCTTCTTCTTCTTCTTTTTTTTTTTTACAAATAAGAACCGTTGAAATGCACAGCCCTACATAAAATACAAATAGGTAGACTATTGCAGGCACAGAATCAGAAGTGAAAAATACAATTTGCTACATCATTCCAGGTAAAATAAATAAGAAACATAAGAAGGAGAAGGAGACCACCTTACTGGCTGAAAATTCTGAGAGGCTGTTTTTGATGCATTACAATTTTATTGTTTAGAGCTGCTGCACCCAGAAGTCAAAATAGCTGTGATGGCGTCCAGCCTGAGCTTGAAAAGGAACCAGTTCAAGAAGCAGGAAATGGGAGGGTGGAAGGGAAGAAAGATTGGCAAAGTAATCAGCAAAGAGGGAAATCTGTTCATGCATTCCCTTTCACTGGCTCATCTTGATTTTTAAGGCATTGCTTGAGAACACTAAGATCCCCCTCTCGTGTCAGTAAAATTTCTCGCAGGATGGTTCATGACCCATCTTGGTTGAGTCTGTGTTCATGGCAGATTGTCTCCTGCAATCACTCTGTCAGCTGGCTAAGAGTCAAGGTGGAAACCAGCCAAATGTACATTTGATGGGATATTTAAGTTGGGTGCTGGATAATTAAGATGGTAATGGACACTCACGAATTTTCTTGTCCTAGAAAAAGAAGGATGCCTAGGCAGATTTCAACAATAGCTAACATGAGTTTTGCTTCTGCACAAGACAAGGGTTGCTATTTTGTCAGCAACAGCTTTAGGGGGAGATGATGATGATGATGATGATGATGAGGAGGAGGAGGAGGAGGAGGAGGAGGAGGAGGTAGGATCTCCTAAAATAAGTGTTCTAGCAGTGGGCCAATCCAACATCACCACCACCACCACCACCATTACATTCCCACTTCTGAGAAGGACAAAAATGAAGCGTTATACACATAGGTATAATGGGTGAGGCAGCCCCAAAGGTGAATGAATCAGTGAAGTAAAGATGGGGATGCATGTTGCCCACAGGTGAAGCAAGTATAAATCGGCAACACTCCAGTGGTTGCTTCCTTGGTTTAGGGCAGCTTCTTTGATGGTGCCTCAAGATATGTGCCAAAGCCCATGCCTCAACACAAGACTGCTTTGTCTTACGTTGTGCTTGTTCAGGCTTTTGCCACCTCATAGCTTAACATGACCCAGGGGAAAAAAAAAAACAAGCAATAGGCTCAGTAGTCTCAGTAGGTGGACAGTGGCCTAAGGTGCATGAAAGTCCCACCGTTAACCTTCCTAACACCCATTTAGTATGGGTCTTTAGCTATGGCCTTGCTGGTCTTTTTGATTTCTCTGGGGATTGTTGAGATCACTGCCTGATAAATAGCAGAGAGACTGTGCCTGAGCCCCCCACCTCATTCAAGGCTCACATGAATGGCTTCCCTGACCCCTCTCTCAAACCACCTCTCTTCTCTGTCTAATATGTGTACATCCTCATCTTTGAATGACGGCCCTTTGTCTTTCAAGTGGAGATGTACTGCTGATTCTGGTCCTGAGCTGTTGCCCCTCCTATGCTGAGCCATCCTCCTCTTTAATGGCTGTTTACTTTCTCCATTGTAGAGGTCTGCACATTCCTCACTGCATTGGAACATATATTATATTGCTCCATTTGTGTTTTGGTGTCAGGTCCTTTGGGTGAATGAGTTTCTGCCTTAGTGTGTTTGTGAATTTGAAGTAAACAGGGATGTGGTGTTTGACAAAAATCCTTTTAAGCTTCTCAGACATTCCAGTCATGTAGGGAATGACCAGGTTCTTCCATCGGGTCTGGGTCTCAGGCTGATCCCTTGTTCTTCTGGGTTGTCACACTGCTTTGTTGAAGGCACACTTTGGACATCCACAGGCCTTAAGTGCTGTCTTCAGGTGCCTATCTTCCTTCTTGTCTTCCGTGGCAGTAAAGATGCTCTCTGCTCTGTGGTTTAGGGTCCTGATGACTCCTAATTTAGAGGGGGCTGTTCGTTTTTTGTTTTGGTACCTAATGAAATGAATAATGAATAATGAAGCAATTTTAATTCATTTTGTGCTCACCTCTAGTTGTAAAGGATGGTGAGAGTCAAACAGTAAGTACTGATTTGTGTGGTGACATGAGGTCAAAGTGAACTATAAAATGGTGGACTCACAACTAGCTTTCCTCAGGCTGACAAAGCTGCTTGGATGAGCAGTGAAACATTTCAATCTCTCAAGAAAAGAAGTCCAAGTTCCATGACTCAACTTCCATATAAACTCACCTGGTTGACTGAGAATCTTCACAGACCTGCTGCAGGATCTCTCATCTAAAACCCCAAAGGGTTGCTGCTAGACAATATGGACAGTACGGCAGCAAATGAACCAATGCCTTGGCTCAGAATATGGCAAATTCCCATTTTACCTGGGGGGGGGGTGGCCTCAGAATGAAAGGGAACTCTCTCTAGATTTCTATTTTACTTCCACATTCAAAAAGTAAGAAGACATGGGAGGAAGAGGCAGGAAGAAAACAGCTTTCTTCCCCCTCTCTCCTTTCTGTAGTGAGTTTCTGTGCTTGCACAGACAATGTTTTTACTTGCAGAGCCTTGGCCCGAGATCTTTTGTCACCTAGGTAACTGCCAATTTTGAACATCTCCCTTCCCGACAAGTTTCTCAGATTCTTGCTTACCTTCCCTCATTATCAAACTTTCCCTGACAAACCACGTTGGCAGCGAAGGAGAGTTAAATGCTGCTCCTTGTGAGAATCGTGGCATCATCTCCAAATTAACCAGGGGAACCACTGGGGAGTACCAAAGGCAGTTCCTTTCCCCTCCGTCTGTCAGCAGAATTTCACGCGTTGCCTTGTTAGTGCATCTGACCCTTTGGGAATCAGTAGCAAAAGTCCTTCAATCTCTGTGCCAACTTGCTTCATCCGTACGCTCGCCAAAATGCCTCCAGCGATCCTCCCCCCCCAAAAAAAAACATTTTTTCTTCCTGAAGCTTCATCTTCCACCTAATGAAACAAAGAGCCCAGTTCCAGGTGAAAAATAAAACCAACAAATGGTATTTTATTTAAACAGACATTTCATAGCAGGGGACTGTACTGTGGCTGTCATCTTCCTTTTTAGTCAGGAAGCTGTCTCTTTCTATTACCTCTTTGGAGGGAGAAAAAGAAGTGTGGCAAAGTACACCATGTTCTATTTCCCCTGTCAGTAAATCCTGAGAACTGAAGAATGAGGCAGGTGAAAATATTTCAAAACGAAGCAAAACAAGATATGGTTTTCAACTGAAGCTTACTTTTGCAAGGGTGTGGTTTATATGAACAACATACATGATATGTACACACACTCTCAACCACTCTTTATGGGAGTTGGTTCCATTTTATTTTTAAAATAACTTGCCTAAAGTAATGATTTTATTTTTATGTGGGAGTAGGAAAACACAGAGCTGGAGAAATATATATTTATAGAGCACACAAATTTGATGGAAATTTGAATGCTCAGATTTACTTACACCTAGATTCTATAAATAAGATGCCATAAAAATTCAAGGGTAGATACAAAGGGAACTCTTCTAATATTCATATTCTACCCATGTGTGGTTTCATTTAATATTAAGTGCTTGTTCCATGTGGTGTGTAATCATACCTATAATAAAAATACTCTAAAAATAATAAATATATGCAGTAATATAGCATATGCAAGATGCAATAATTCTGTAGTTCCTTCCTATAGGTATTAGCAGAGTAGCATTAGGCCCAGTAATATTGGAATGGTTCCCAATATGTCACATAGATTTTTGGAAACATACAGATTTACTAGTTCAAAGTATTTATTTATATATGCTTAGAAATAGCATAGGTCAGTCTATATATAATAAAATGATAGTTTTCAAGAAAGAACATTTTCTGATTTTTCCAGTGCTCAGGCCTCCTGATTTAATGAGACCCCAACACCATTCTCCACAGTCTTCATGACAAAAGGTTGGGGGGAGATGAGAGATGTGTGGGCCAAAACATCTGGAGGGACTTTGGTTGGAGAAGACCATCTTAGATGATGTATTGGTATGCCACAGCAGGCAGGCACCAACACTGAAGAGGTTTCTCACCCATATGTGAAAGAAGACAGAGATGAATCTATTACAGGTAGATGTTAAATAACATAGGAGACAGACTAGAACCCTGGGGGACTCCATAGGTCAGTGGCTGCGGTGTCAAACAACACTACTTCCTGCGTTCGTTTCTGCAGGAAGGACCAGAGCCACTTTAATGCAGTGGCCCCAATTCCCTTCTCAGAGACACAAGTCGGGAGGTTGCCATGGTCTATAGTGTCAAAGGCAGCTGAGAGGTCTAGTAAAACCAAAAGGGACACAGATCCCTTATCAATTTCCCTGCGTAGGTAATCTACCAATGCAACCAAAGCCAAGCCTGAAGATAAATTGACATAGATCCCGGTAGTTTATCTCATCGAGAAACCTCTGGAGCTCCCTATGGAGAAGAACAGAAGACGGGTCTGAACAGTTTCTTGCCTGTGTCCCTCAGGCTGTTTTCCAAAGCTTACACATTCTCTGGCTGCACTGCTGAATGTTTGGGCATTTAGCAAAATATTTATAGAGGAAATGTATGCAGGTACAGCTGGACACACACAAGCACTTCAAAGCCATGTATGTTTCAGGTTGGTGAAAATATGCAATGAATTTGTAAGCATCTTAGATCTCTCTGTGATCAAAGCAAAGCAAAAGGGTCCTGCTTATGTACCGCTCCATACCACTTCAGTAGTATCTGGGTGGTTTACAGTTTTAAATACAGTATTCAGGCTACACATTGCCCCCTCAGCAAGCTCCGTACTCATTGTACCAACCTTGGAAGGACTGAAGGCTGAGTCAACCATGAGCCTGCTACCTGGGATGGAAAACCAGGTCATGAGGACAGTTTTACTTGCAGTACTGTGCAGAATTCAAGGTGATGAGGTCCATTGGCACAGAGATATTAGGATTACAGTTGATGGTTTTTCGCTTATCCTCTTCATTTGTTGACTTTAACCTACCATGACATTGTTTCTGAAATATGGTAGCCCAATGAATTTTATGAGGCTTCTATGAGTTCCCCCTCCTTATCAGTCTTTCTCAGGTCTTGCAAAGTTAAGTTTCTGGCTTTTTGAGACAATCCACCTCATGTTAATGTGTTGGCTTTATGTACAGAAAAGGCTCTTTTGAATGCTAATAGAGATGCACTTAGCCCTAACAATAGTGAAGAAGAGATAATTGCAGCAGTCTGGCATAGATAATCCCACACTTAACTGCTAACCCCTTTTCCTCAAAAATGCTGAAGGCATAACAGGCCTTCCTTCCTTTGTGCAGTAGTGTCAGTGTTTAAGTAGAATTGTTTGTCATTAAGTTAACTCTTTAGACTAAAAATAGCATGCCTACTTCTAAGGAGAAGTCACATGTGTGGGATATGATTAACCTATCAGTGAGTTAATGATGATCAACAGCTGCATGAAGGCTGTATAATAGTCTGATGCCATGGTGTATTCTGGAAAATTTCAATTAAGCTATTAAAAGAGCTGTGTTTTCTGTTGGGTTACCATAAATAGGTTTATCACTGCATCTCCATCTTAAAACAATGGCTTATCTAAATCTCATTTTTGACAAAAAAAATCTAGTGTTTTTAAATAACTGAAGACAGTTTTTGGAACAGTTGAATTTGGAAATCCATCAGAGCTTAAGGGAGGTAAGTGTACTTACAGTTAAAGACTAGGCCAGTGTGAGGGATAAGTGTGTTAGAGTATGCAGATCAATAGTCTCAGAATGTAGTATGTCAATCACCCTGATCTGACTTACTATTGGTCTGTCTAAACTAACAGTCTTTTATGCCCCTCCTTTCTGGAAGGTCTGTCAGTTAAACAGGCAGGAAAATTACAGTTTTAATCTCTCCTCACAGCTGTTGAAATGGGGAATTTTACCTTCATGCATACCATCCAGCTTTAGAAGATGGTGTAACAAGTAGGGATGGGCATGAAATGAAAAAAAATATGTTTTGCTTCATTTCCATTCATCTCATCCACATTTTTTTTTAATTTTGTTTCATACAATTTTTTTCAAAAAAAAAAAAAACCATGAAATGAACCATGAATGAAATGGTTTTGGGGGTCTGGAAAGTGGCAGAGGGGAAAAAAGTTTTTTAAAAAGCTCTGGGTTTTTTAAAAAAACACTTTCCCCCCTCCTCCCAAAGCCCTGCCTGCCAGCTAATCGGTGCTGGGGTGGGGAAAATTTTCCCTACCCTAGCACTGATCAGCTGGCTGGCAGGGCCTGCAGGGAGGGAAAAGGGTTTTTTTTAAGCCCGTACAGGTGGGTGTGCCATCCTCCATGGTCCCACAGAGAGGAGACATGGGGATGAGGGTAGTACTCATGAAGCTGGGAAAGATGAGTACCACGCCGGAGGCTGGTCAATCAACAAGGGACAAACAAATCAATTGGAAAGTTGAGGCTGGTGATATAACAGAAGGGTTCCTAGTGGAGGAGGAGGAGGGAGAAATCCCAGAGAGGGGAGGGGCCTTGAGAGCAGGAAACAAAAAAAGGAGGAAAGTTCAGGAAAGTAGGAGAAAAAAGAGAAGGAGTGTGAAGAAGGGAAGGGATCAATAGAGGCGGAGGAGTGGTGTGTCTTCACATTTTGGGAGGTAGTGAGTCCCTGGAAGAAGGCCCCTTCCCCGGGACGTGGACGGGCCAACTGGAAGATGCTCACGGCAGATTGGGCTTGCCACATCTGCATTGGGACATTGTGCAGTGGTCAGGGACTCCATTTGAGGAGACCAACCAACGCCAAATGGTTTGAGAGGCTTACTGACACTACAGATGGACACGGGCTTCACCTGATTACAATTTTGGTTCAGTTAACGTTGTTGAGAAGGTCAATGTTGTTATTCCCATTCCTGAGGAAGAGGTTAATAAAAACATTTCATTTTTTGTTACTGTCTCCACTCTTTGAGGGGTCGGAGGTGAGGGGTCACCAGAGGTAGCAGACCGACCACCTCACAGGACAGATGCCTCACTTTCTGTCATGGGAGAAGCAGTTGGGAGAAGCTCCAACTATTGTCTTATTGCCTGTTTGCAGTTAAAAGAAAATATTATAAAGAAACCATCATGCTTCCGCAATGAGCTCTCCTGCAAAAGATGCACAGGTTCAAGTAGTGGTGCCCCTGCGGTTTTTCATTTCCCAGAGAAGACAGTTTGGAGCTGTTCTTTGGGTCTTGTGATAAGAGGCAGTGCCCGTGCATTTGCTTGTAAGCCTCTTGATTCTTGCAACCTTTGCAAAAAACCAAAAAACCAAAAAAAAAAAACCCTGCAAACAAAGGGCCATGCTTCAGCACATCCTGCTTCAGCCACCTCTAAATCTTTGTCGATCTGCCTGCTCATTGAAACCTCATTTGTATGATCTGCTCTGAATGCATTGGCAAAACACCATCCATCAGCAAAATGATGCTTCAAAAGTGCCAGCCTTGTTAGTTTAGCAACCTCTATGACAGCAGTCGTTTAGCTATCCTTTAGCTATGATTGGAGGAGATGGGAGAAGGGGAAAGAAAAGAGAAGGAAGAGATTTTTTTGCTAGGTAGTTGGTCAGTTGGGTGAGGAAATGTTATAGCTCACTGTGATGAATCTCAGTTTCTTAATTGGAAGACAAATTGCCCCTATGGAAAAAAAATCAATACATTTGTTGCTGTCAATAGGTCATCAGTGTAAACACGTCAGTCTGATTAGCATTTTCCCCTGTCGTACTGAGTTGTGGCGATAATGACAGCAAGAACACAAAGAATGCTGTACTTTTATTACAATATCTGCACTCGACATTTTTAGCAGCCATCTGTAAATATTCTCCATATAGAATTCACTCATATATTTTATACTTCCAATAAGAAGCTCAGGACTTTGTATTATCTTTTCAACCAATTTCTCAGGTGTGATCAAATGATATAAAATCAATCTATGAGTGTTATAGGTTAGTGGAGACCTTTATATTCATCTCCATGGCCATTTCCCATCACGGCACATTGTGGTTCTTTGCAGTAAAGGTATTTAGAAAACACATCCCCCCCATCTTCAGCCGTTATCACCAAAGGACATTAACCTGAGATCTGTCCTAGAAAGAAAGCTGATGGTGTTAACACAATAGTAGGCTTGTAATGATGAAGCTTTCTCGTGGGATTAAAAGATGTTTAGAAGAGGGCTAAAGCAACATACCTTGGGGGGCAACATCTCCAGCCCTGCTTGCTTGGATGTGCTAAGAAAGGGGAAATGCCCAGGGCCAGTCCTGATTATTGAAACTGGGAATGGCATGGTCCTTTTCTTCATCTACACGAGCATTTGGCTCTCAGAAACTCTATTTATTTATTTATTTATTTATTTATTTATTTATTTATTTATTTATTTATTTATTTATTATATTTATATCCCGCTTATCTTCAATTTTGAACTCTAAATTATCTTCTTTTTGAAGATAAAGTAAGAATTCCGCACATAGAACCAAAGTAGAGTGGAAGGATGAAACTGCTTTGAAGAGAATGTATTCATTTAGAATACTTTGCCAGGCTAGACTGGAATAACGAGGCAACACATGTTTGTCTTGGTTAAACAGGGCCACAATTTATTAACTCAGAACAGCACTTTAAACTTTATTCAACTAAACATTAACTTTGGAGGGTCTGTGACGTAGCGCAATAATGGTGACGACATTCCTTTATTAGGTCCTCTTGCTGCAAAATTTAAGTGCGGCCTGTTATGGTGCCGCAAGGGGGATGCCTTGAGTATCTTTGAGCATCCCCCAAATTGCCAATATATTGGCAGCCCTCTTGATCATGTGTGGGTTGTTCTTAATTTGTCCCTATCTACTTCCTAATCTAATTTATTAAATGAGGGCTGCCAAGGACCTTGAAGCTATTAATTCGAATGAGGGACTGTTTTATCAATATTACATATTGCGCTACCCGCCAAACTGTGACCGGGATTTATTAACCCCCTCCTCCTGCATGTGTCTGGTGGGATGGGCGAAAACACGCCGCTACTCACGGCCAATCAGAGTGGCAGTAAAAAATTCCCATCTGGCCCCGAAGCGACCAGCTAAGCATCACCATCACATTCAAAAGTGGAGGTAGGGTGGGGGAGCGGCAGCTCGGCAGGCAGGCGGTGTAGGAGCGCAGCAGACCTTTAAAAGGCTGCGCTCCCTGGCGTGAGGTATGCAACGAGCGTAGCCAATCACTGCCTGCCACCAGCCAACTGACAAAGCCGTCCCCTGCGCCACACAAGGTGGTGCGGGGCAGCCATTGCACTTGTCCATCCTCTTTGTGTGTGCTGGAAGTAAACAAAAAATTACAAGAATAGAAGGCAGAATTTGCAGTAAACACTGAGGTCAATAATAAAAACCAAAACCAAAGAACATCATTAACTATTACATTCTCAGTGTAGCACTGTTGTTTCCATCCGTCCTCCCATGTATAATGAAAAGGCTAGCCGAATTTCCCTGAGGTGGCATTCTGTAAACACGGTCTTCTCTTGATTGTCCATCAGTTTTACCTGTAAAGGAGCTGTGATATGTGACAGGAGCAGAGCAGATGAATGTGTTCTATCTGGTTGTATGATCTTGAAGTCGTGCGGCCAATATAACTCAACAATGTGTCATTTGTTTCATGACGAATGATCCCTTAATTTTTTTTTATTTTATTTTATTTTATTTTATTTTATTTTTTTTTGTAATTTGTCTCAAACTGTTAGCTTGAAAACTGATGTGGTTTTGGCTGCAAAATCATAAGCTTGAAAGGGTTTCATCAAGGGAGTTCACGTTTTTGCAAATAGTTCTTTGAAGCTTGGGCTTTATTGTGCATTGCACAAGACCCTTCCTATACTGCTTTCTTGATTGCAATTTTTCTAAAGAGGTGCTCTTTTCCCACCTTGTCTTTAGGGGAGGTGATTTTCAATGCTCAACTTGTTTGGGAAATGGTTTCGGAGTGTACTGTGCCATAATATAACACATTGTTACAACCATTGCAGAGTATTTATTAGTACAAGACACATCACAAACTTGTTGAAATCAGTAATACATTGCAACTGGAATAGGCCCTTTGAATCCATGGAATGTAAAGAAGTGTGGACTCACCAAGTGTTTTAGTTGAGTCTTAGTGTTGGTTTTCATTAGACGCAAGGAATGGCATTTTATGTTTAAGAATGTCATATTTTAGATACATTTTGATATTCAGCCAAACAAATGATTGCTTACAAGTGACTGACTTATTGACATCTGAGAGGCAGGTTCCAAGGGGTCTGAATTCAGCAAGACTCTAGAAGGTTCTAGAATACTCTTTAACTATTAACATGGTCATTTGTCCACATATTTCAGAATTGTGATATTTGTGCTGTACTTTACTATTATTGTCATTTTCCCCTTGCTTTTTGATTTTATAATTCGTTCCTTTATGTTTTTTGGCATTAATTTGTATTGTTTATTCATATTTTATGGTTGTAAGCCACCCAGATTGGCCTTTTAGGACAGATGGTTGGGATACAAATATCATCAATCAATCAATCAATATCAGGAGTGTACCATATTATATATTGGAGGCATCTAAGTCATTTATGGAGCTGAGTAGAGATGGGCAGGAAACAAAAAATTAAACACTGTTTTGTCATTTTGTTACAAAATGAAACAGTAGGACATATTTTGTTATGAAATGAAACACAATTTTCCCCTATAGGAAGAAAACAATTCACCCTAGAGGAACCAAAATCGCAGGATAGCTTCTTTGGACTCTTCCCTGTAAGCCTCCCAAATTTGGAGAGGTTTCATGTTCAGGGTACTGAGTTATTAAACTCCAAATGAGGTCTCCCTAGGACAGTGGTGGTGAACCTTCGGCACTCCAGATGTTTTGGACCACAACTCCCAGAATTCTAAGCCTATATTGTGAATGACAAAGGACTGTGGGGGTTGTGGTCCATAACATCTGGAGTGCCAAAGGTTTGCCACCACTGCCATAGGAGAAAATCATTCCTAATTCAGTCAGGAAGCTGCTAATAGCCCCACCCCCCATGGGGGAGCTATTAGCTGTTTCCTGACTCAGTTACTAATAATATGAACTAAACAAGCAGACAAACCCCCTAAATTGAATATTGTAGGTGGCATTCAGTGCAGGCAGAGCCTGGTGAAAAGCCTCCCCAACCCCAGAGTACAGCTTTGTTAAAGGATTCATTATATAACACAACTATATCTGAACCTCCTCAACCGTAGCTTTGCTTCATGGTAATTGAAGAAAGATATCCAGGCTGGTACCCAATATTTTTTTAGAAAATCCATTTTCCCCCACTCTGACACTTGATATCTTTTATTGTATTTAGGCAACAGACACCTTCACGTCTGTATAGATATGTTCATAACACATAATTGTTTTTTCACAAAACTGAAAAGACTGAGTCTTATATTTGTTATAAGCCAATACTTTTTAAAATTCTGTCCATTTATTTTAAGTCTTTTTTTAGTCTAGCATTCTATTACTACAGTAATGAAATTTCACTAAAAGCTTTCCTGCACTTTCAACTGAATTATAGTCACCAGTTATGCATCATGGAAGATGAACACACACGGGGTGTGTGTGTGTGTGAAAGACAGTATCATCAGAAGACAGTGTGCCAATTTTATATAACTTTGCAGATGTTAATGTGCCTTGAGTACTTTTTTAAAAACCCATGATTTTATTGGTGTTGTTGAAGTGGGTAAAGTAACTAACAATCTTAGAACTATAGTGATTGAAAAGACCCTATGGGTTATTGGGAAGGGGGAAATGAGACTCTCAACCAGATACCCAAATAAATTGGCTATTTAGCAGTAAGCAATCAGTCACTTTTCATTTCATTTTTCAAATTTTGTTTTATTTCAGAACAAAATGAAAAATGAACTGATTTCTAAAGAAAAATGAAATGAAACAAACTGGAAAGTTTCGGTTCATTTCCTTTCTTTTTTCTTTTTGTTTCCCGATTGGGGGGGGGAGGAGGCACTGGGTTTTTAATTGTCTTTGAGACACCGAATCAAGCGGTAGTGCCACTTGGTTCGGTGACTCAAAGACAGTTTCCCCCCAAAGCGCCCGATTGGGGTGTGTGGAAGCCAACAGTATTTTTTAAAAAAAGAAAAAAAATGAAATGAAATGAAATGAAAAACAAAATGAATTGTTACTTTAAAATCATTTAAAAACAAAATGAAACAAACAAAAAAAACAAAATGAAAAACAAAACGAAACACCATTTTGCCGTTTCATGCCCGTCTCTAATATATGTTGTTACCAGTGTTTGCTGCATCCTGTAAGAGTGCTGAGTGTAGACCATTGATGGGCAATCTCATTATCCCTGTTCTCTTTCTTTATAGGAATATAAGGAGTTACTTTATCATCCTAGTATTGTCAACAAATTATTAACAAACACGTTGACCTCATTAAGACCTTTTCATGGCTTAACATGGAGGAGGGAATGCTGTAGAGTAAATGATGGTCATATTAAAGAATGATGCAAAATGGCCAACATCTAGTTCTCTCAAGTTGTCATTGCTGGAAATTAACAAATAGAAAATCATGACTTGTTCTGTGTTTTAGTTTAGAAAGAGGATAGGCTAAATTCCTTCATTTCCCATAGCAAGGAAGCAAAAGCTAAGCCAAAATAAAACATCATCAACAACAAGAACCTGTGCAGCAAATGGGAGATTTTCTCAAGTCTGATAGTTAAAAGTGGCCAAGTTTGCATACTCGAATATAAGTCTAGTTTTTTAGCCCTAATTTTGGGCTGAAAAAAGGGCCCCTCAACTTATATTAGGGCAATACTTTTAGCCACTGAGGCATGTGCTTGGGTCGATGGTTAAAATGCATTCTAAACATGGTGCACCGCTTCTCCTGACCCCCCCACATATTGCAGGGGAGTGTCATGCAATGTTTAAAATGATTTTTAAAATGACATTTAAAATGACTAAGAGTCATTTTAAACATCCCACACCATTCCCCCAGCTCACAAAGAAGGAGCTGCCACACCCTGCTGCATTTCCCACCCTAGACTTATACTCAAGTCAATAAGTTTCCCCAGTTTTGGGGGGTTAAATCAGGGGCCTCGACTTATACTTGGGTTGACTTATACTCAAGTATATACAGTAGTTCTGGAGTAGGAACTGGCAAGCCACTCCAGTATTCCTGCCAAGATGGGGTCACGAAGGGTTGGTCATGACTGCAACAACACAACACACACACACATATGGTAGTTATTTCATTTAATTCATTTAAAATATTTCAATCCCACCTTTCTCCCACTATCTGATTCCATCTCCTTTCTCTCCCTTGCTCCCATTTGCCCCCATGTTTCCCTACCTACCTCCTGCCCCTCCATCTCTCTCTCTCTGTCTCTCTGTCTCTCTCTCTCTCTGTAAGTGTGTATCTCTCTCTCACACACACAAATTCATACATGAACCAAGCTCAATAAGAGTTAAAATATATACACCCAAAGCATTCCAGTAGCATCGCCTCTATGATTTTTCTGAACAGGGCTTCTTGGTGGGGGGAAAACACTCTGCTGGTATTCCTCTAATGGGGTATGAGAGAAAACAACTTTGTAGATACTCGCGAGAGAACAAGAACACACAACTTTAGAAAAACTGCAAAAAGTCAAGTTATTCAAACTAGCTGCTGCTTTTTCGGTCAGGACATCTAAGAATTGGAAGAACAGGAAGTCTTGTTTACAACTTTTGAAAGAATCAGCCACTTATACTGTTCTTGCAGTACGAGCTTCACAAAGCAAAGCAAAAAGCCAATTAATACATATTACAGAGACATTAATAAAAATGGAAAAAAGGTGTTTCTATTCTTCTATGGCTGGGAGTCAAGGAAATTCTCAGGACTTGCAAATTCCTCAAGATATCTTATCAATTTGAGACAGCCTAAACAAATGAGAATGAAGAAGTTAGTGAGCATACCTAACATTTCTGCTACTCCTCTCTTTGATGGAGAAAGTTTTGGAGAGTATTTGAGAGAGGGATCAAACATGAGATGAGAGATGAAAATCATTGCTTTTCACATTTTTTTCTTTAGTTGTTTGTTTGTTTTGCAGTTAGATTTTTCCCCACATGAGAAATTTCATGAGAAGCTCATAGGATTTTTTGTTTGTTTGTTTTCCATGCTCTCCTGCCCCCCAAGAAAAAAATGTCAAACTCTTGTGATTTGTTGTTTCATGGAATGACATATTTCTCAATGCAGTGTTTCCCTGGAAAAGATAGACAAAACACCAGGTTGCACATGGATGTTACATTCCATACATGGGACATCTTGCCTACTTAAGTTTTTTTCCAGAATGGAATTTGAACCACACAAGTATCTGGCAATTTCCTGTACAGCACGGAAGGAATAAAAAAAGAGGAACAAAACAGGAGGTTCACTTTCCCAAGAGACTGAAAAATCCTGATGGTGTAGACATGCCTTAGAGGGCAGTCTCAGTAAGTACATGTCATACCCACTCTCCGATATTACATTGGTGGAGGCTACATGAAATCAGGCCTGCATAAAACTAAACCCACCACCTTATTTCATCTGGTACATTGGTGAATTGTGGTCCAAATGGGAGGAAGGACTTTGCACACATAGTGAGTTGCCGTCCGTCCGTCCGTCCGTCCCCAAATATTAGGTCAACCCCACCAGAATATGTCCATTTTTGTTACACTACATCCCAAGGATGAAGAACCTGGTGGCATCTTTGACATCAATGTGTCTTATTTGGCATGCACACTTGTAGACATATATAGGCCAAGTGAGTCTCACCCACAAAAGTTCCCACTGAATGAAACTAGCTAGCCTCAAAATTGTGCCATATAAAGCCTCATAAAATTAATAATTTATTATCAGACATGTTGGAGAAATTGCAAAAGGGTCATTGGAGCATGTGTGGATCTCCTGTTCAAAAGGCAGATCACTCTGGATTGTCATAATGGATTGGATGAGCAAGTTAACACAGCAAGAAACAGTTCCTAATGAAACTTTGCTGTTGTTCTCATTTTTCCCTGGTGTCACCTGTTCCTCCAACAGGTGAGCTAAGAGAGGCACAGGAAGTGAGCCATAAGTGCATGGATTTGTCACACTTTTTACAAACATATTTACACTGAGGCCTGATTCCTAATCAGAACTGTATCTCTGCTTTCACATTTAATAATTGCTCTGGGATTTATTTGGGTCATGGGCTATAAAGAAGAAGTTTAAAGCATTATAAAATCCCCTCCCCGCCTACCCTCTGCATGAATCATTTACTGAAGGGAGATCGTGCAATCCCCTATTGTTTTATGCTTTAAATTTACTGTTTGTCAGCCGGCACATGTATAATTAATTCTGCTTTATGGACGGGTTTGTACTTCCAAATGGCATTTCAAGCTCTCTAATCCAGTCTCTAATTCTGTGTTTCCATTATTTGATTTGAGCTGCAGATAGCTACTTTATAGGAGGGCGAGGGAATTGGTTCACTCTATTTAACATTGTTTGAAAATAGGGAGGGAAAAGAAATGTGTTGGAATCACATTTTCCTGCGTAAATATCCCATTCATACCTCCAGAGACTGGAAGCAGAACAAAGTGCATCTTGCTTCAGAAGTCTATCCATTTCAGAGGACTGTGCTCTGCTGTGAAAGAAAAAAAAAGGCATACAGTACCAAAAACATACTTTTAATTTAAAAGATGTGCACAGCTGAAAAGGTCTCCACCTGGACAACACACATAAACACATTTAACCAATGGGAAAATGCAGAAATTGTGTACTAAGATTTGCCATTTTGGGGGGAACACACCATAATAATATATAAAATGTCCATACAAACAATTAAACACTTTTAAAAATAACTATTGAAAAAAATTCACAAACTTGCTTTAATCTATGGGAAAAGACTCATGTAGGGAAACAGTGTAGAAAGATGTACAGTAACCCCCCACCATTTCACGGTTCATGTACTGCGGTCCCGCTACATCATGGGACCACAGTACCTGCCCGGGCTCCAGCTGATTAGCATTGGGGGAGGGGGAGAAAAACCTTTATTTCCCCACCCCAGTTCCAATAAGCTGGAGCCCGGGGTGTGGAGAAGGGGGAAAATGTTTTAAAAGCCCAGGCTTTTAAAACCTTTTACTCCCTTCTCCAAACCCTGGGCTCCAGGGTGGTGGTGGGTCAGATCTCCCAATGCCGCTCGTCCAGGCTGCTCCAAGAAGTCTCGGGGCAGCACAGATGAGCGGTGACGGGGGATCAGATCACCCACTGCCCCCCCAGGCCCCACCCAACCTGCATCCGCTTATTGTGGATTTTCAGTCATCGCAGGTTGGGTGGGTCCCTAACCCCCACGATAGGTGGGGGGGGGTTACTGTAAAAAAATTATCTTTTAAAAAAGTAAGAAACATGCAGAGTTGTCCATATCAAGCCACATAAATAGATTCAAAACAAGCATTAAAGCAAATGAATATGTTCAAAAAAAATGTGAGGAGACATTATTTAGTGAATTGAGGAGAGTTCATATATTGGGAAATTGTGTAAAAAATGTTTGCAGGGGCGTGTGTGCAGAAAAAGTAAGGATTAGAAATATTTTGTTGGTTTCCTAATTGACACAATTGTTGCTCCCAAGAGTTGTCACTTGACAAAGCACACCTTTCTTCAGCAGTTTGAATATTTGTGTGGCTTGTGGTCATTTCATGCACATGAAATCCTGCATACACTTTTAAAAATGTCAATGTAAATAAACACATCTGCTTGTGGGGGTGGGGGAGCACAAACATGCATTAGTCAATAGATGTTTACAAAAATGTGTCCACAATGGAAATGCGAGTAATTAAAATTGGAAAAGTATGAAGAATGTACAGTATATGAAAAAATGTGTACAAATATCCACATGAAATGAAAAACTAAGGTGTTGAACCTGGAAGACTTGGATGAGAATTCAGATAGGCTGATAGAATATTTTGACACCTATTAAAATATCTATACATTCCCATGGAGGAAGGAAGGAAAAGAAATTGTACAGTCTAACACGGGTTGGGATAGAAAGAAAGGCAACCCTGGGATTCTGAGAAAATTCATGAAAAATAAGCCACCTTGGGTCCTTTTCCAAGGAGAAGGTAGTCTCGGTGGCAACCAGTTTTCTGCTAGGACGCTTTGCAACCTAGCTCCTGGGAAGGCACAAAATAGCGTTAACGTGATGCTGTCCGGGAGTCCGGGTTTGGGAGCGTTTAAAAGCTCCCAGCATCCATTGAGTGGCCTCTTCGCTGCCGATTATCGCCCCCTCCCACCCTTTGTAGAAGTAATGAGAATGAGATTACCTGGTCGCTACGGGGCCAGATGGGAATTTTTGACCATCACCTCAATTGGCCTCTTTGCTGGTGTTGTGTTTTTGCCTATCCCATTCTCATTACCGTTAGGTAAATAAGGTCATAATCTAGGACTTGGTCACAACAGCAGGCGGTGCAAAGCGCTCAGGTGAGTTTCAGAAGATGTCCCAGTACGGTGACATGGCAGCCTAGTAAATAAAAGTTATGAGTTATGGTTAAGATTAGTTAAATTAATAAGATAAGATGTATGGTTGAACTTACTAGGGCTGCCCTTGTTTTTGTTTACCCTTGAATTGGTAGGGTACCAAAAGTCCTACCAGCAAGGAACTCACCTGGGGTATTGTCAGCTTTGGCTAGGGAATTTCACTACAGCAAGCACCCTTCATATATTAATTAAAGTTAATTTAATAAAGTTGTGGCCCATTATAACACCAATATTTTTGCGTCGTCTATTTATTTCAGGGCTGGGATTGCAAAGGTAGGGTAAAAATATTATCAATAAATAAATTAAGTCTGATGTATTTTCGTTTCCTAGCTTTGAAATACTTAGGTATAACTATCTCATTTAATACCTATGGTGGTTTTGGGAGTAGAGATGGGCTCTGGGGGCTTGGATTCAAATCCCTTCTCATCTACGGAAACTCATGGAGCGTGTTGAACTGGTGAAACCACCCCTTCACTACCTCACATCTTGAAAGTCCAATTAGGGTCACTATAAATTGGTTCTGACGTTATGGCACACAATGACAGCACCAAACTTGGTACACACTCCATGTTTAATGTCTTAACACTGCCGTACTACAAAGTTTTCTGAAACGTTACCCTTTCCTCATGGGACTGTCTCTGTAGAGCTTCCAGCAGTCTGATACAGTGCTTTGCATATTCTGTCTGAAGAAATTTCCAGTGTGTGCAAAAATGTAGCTTACTCCCAGTAAAGCATGCATAGAATTAAAACTTTTTGCCATAATCATATAAGCACTTGTGAATTGGCCTAACTGGATTTAGTCGGATTTACGTCTGAATAAAATGCATCAGTGGCTAAGCAGTTGCTAACAATATCCTTGCTTTATGTAGAATAATGAACAACAGTGGCAGAGGTTTTGATAGCTTTTTCCCCTCCACATATTATTTATCTCTGTTCGTTATGCGGAACTTGCATAGCATAAAAATGTGACACACTTCACTGCAAAAATTGGAATGATGGAAGTAAAAAAAAAATACACAGCAGTGTGCTTTGCTTCTGGGGAAAGTATTTTTTGTGAATATCTACTGGTTCTCAACCACTAAAGGAAAATTCTCTAATGATAAGGGGATATTTGCAATTGGCAAGGCCCCTCCTGCTGTTTAGAGCTGGCATCAGAATGAAAGCCATAGGAGGTTGGGCATTTTGATAGGAAACAGGTTTTTTAACAGCATGAATTTATGAATCTGTGCTTGTTGCAAGCAAGAGTTTATTATGCTCAGTGCCTAGGATGATGCCACATTTGTTAAATTAAAACACATAGCAATATCTTCCTTTAAATGATTTGAGGAAGTAGGTTAAAAGTTATTTATAATGGTGTCTATGAACCCAAATTGCTTCTGCCCATAACAAATCCATATTTTCATGCCATACTTTCTTCCATACTCTGTGTCTCGTCTCTGGGCACAGTCCTTGAGGATGGATCAGAGTCAGTGCAATGGTAGGCACTGAATTCCATTGTGTGAGAGCCTCTCCAGAAGGATATCATGGTTGGCAGTATTAAAAGCCACTGAAAGATTTAGAAGTACAAAGAGGATGCATCTGTACCTGTTAGTAGACATGGGCACAACTTGACGAAATTCTCGTTTCCGTTTCCGTTACTCGTTTCCCTTACAGAACGGAAAAGGAAACGACAATTACTCCGCCAGAACTCGAACTCGAACCGACTAAAGAAAAATTGGGTCTGATTTGTCATTATCGTTCCTGGCATCGTGGCGATCCCGCGATGCCAAGCGGCGCAGAAAAAAAAGCTTTTAAAAGTAACCCCCCCCCCAGATTCCCGGCCAAAAAGCAGGCGAAAATATGCCTGCCTGAGTGAGGGCTCAGGGCACCTACCAGAGGGGTGGTTGACCCCCCCTCTCCTGTCCTGGGCTGCTCTGGTGGTGGGGGAAATCCTCGTCGTAGTCACTCGCAACAAGCCGGACTCACCGCTGGCCGCCGCAATTCAAGCAGCACAGAAAAAGTTTTAAAACCCCCGATTCCCGGCCCAAAAAGCAGGTGAAAATATGCCTGCCTGAGTGAGGGCTCAGGGCAGGGCACCTACCAGAGGGGTGGTCTCGGGGGGGTCCCCGGCCTCCCCCCCTCTCCTGTCCTCCTGGGCTGCTCTCGTCTCGCCATGCCATGCGGTGCGGGCGGGGGATCGAAAATGGGGCGGCGACCGGAATATTTTTTTTGAAATCGTGGTCCAAACAACAAAAACACACAAGCCAACACAAGCACCACAGAAACATGCGGAAATTGCTATTTTAAAACTGCCAGAATTTTTACAGTAGCAGTGGGTTTTTCTTGCAACAAAATGTCTCCTCCTCTGTCCTCCTCTTTATTTTATTTTTATTTTTTACACCTGCGCAATGATGGGCTGGCCATGGGAGTGACCATGCAAATTTTTGGAGCCATTCCACCAATTGCATGGCCACTTGGCCAGGTTGACCACAGAGACTTCTGGGATGTGCCAATCGGGCATAAAAAGCCCACTAACCATAGCCCGAATCCGAACCCGAAGCCTAAGCCTAACCCATACGCCAGTACACTGTCCTTCTAAGTGGGTCAGAGAGGCACCCAGAGGTGCACCCCAATACTCACCCTAACCTCACCCGTAACTAGCCTAACCCTAGCCCTTGCGCTAACCCGTCTTAACCCTAAGCCAGATCTACTTGCATTGCACTACACGCAAGTACCTTTCCCTTCTTAGTGAGACGCAGTGGGTGCAGAGAGTCCGCCAGTCTGGCTCTGGGTGACTCCTGCAGGCTCGGCTCGGCAGCATGTGTGACATGCAAACCATGCCCCCGAGGCCTGACTGATGCAGGGAAGGCACCCCAAAAAGAGGGGTGCCTCTGCCAGTCTGCTGCGTCTGCAACTTGGTATGGATATCCATATGGCTATGCATGCCCTTTTGCAGCGGGTGAGGATAGGAGGCACCCACGGGTGCCTCCAGGAGCCTGCTTTCCCTTTAGAGCGGGCCAGAGGAGGCACCCACCCCACAGAGGTGCCTCCAGGAGCCCGCTACCCCCCTAAACCAGTATAACGACAGACGAAAAACGACACCAAGAAACGACAATTTTTTGCGAAATTTCATGAAAAACAGAAACGAGCCGAAATGGACCCATCCCGAAAAACGATAACTCGGAAAAAAAAATTCCTGGTCATGCCCATCTCTACCTGTTAGCATCCCTTCAAAGGTCATCTTGCTGTGTGGCCAGTGTCATCTCAGAACCTCAACGGAGTACCTCAAAAGACAGTGAAAGTTTCATTGGAATGTACCCTATTGTCCCATCCATAAGATGCACCAATGTATAAGACACCCCCCCACTTTTCTAACCCAAAATTACAGTTTCGCAACCACATGGTTCCCTCCTTGGCTTACATCTGTGTATAAGATGACCCTCAATTTTTAGTCTAACCATTAGAGATGGGCATGAATAAAAAAAATGGCGTCTCGTTTGTCGTTTGTCGTTGAGAGGTCCATTTCGTTTTGTTTCCTTTTTTGCGATTTTTTTGGAAAAATTTTGTTTTTGTTTTTCATTTTTTTCATTTTTCATTTCTACCCGCTTTGGCATGATTTTTTAAAGCATTTCCGTGTGTGGGCGTCCCCCAACACCCCAGGCCAGAGGGAAAACACTAAAAAAAATTGATGCTGGTAGAGACACAGTATAGACTAGGTTCGCAGGGAGGCTGTAAGGGCAGCGGTGGGCGTTGGCCAGGGTGCAAGGCAGCCACAGAGTGACTGCACTGCGGGGCAGGGGAGGGTACTCACCGAGAGGTACACACACACACACACAGGGAGGATGCAGGACTGAAGCTAGAGTCGCAGAGACAGCAATCCCACCCTAAATCCCACCGCAGACTGCAAGGAGGACTGGGGCTGCCAGAGCTTTTTATACCCTCTGTGGCTGCAAGACCTGCCCAGTCTGCCACCTGGGCATGCTATTGGTTGAAGTTGTCCAAGAATTTACATGATCCCATCACATGGCTTGCCTCCATGTTGTGGCTGGAGTGGCGACATCCATTTTGTCATCCATAAAGGGAAAAGAAAAATACATCACAATGGGAGAAGACAAAAACAAACGTTTTAAGGCCCCCTACCCCCTGGTAGGTAATAATTTCAAATAATTATCAGATTATCGCTGCATTTTTATGGCTGTCCAGGGCATTTTAATACCCAAGAAATCAATATTAGGCATCTGGGAGCCATTTTGGGTTGATGTCCCCTAACTCCCCTTAAAGGGGAAAAAAAAATACAGCGATCTGAGAAAAGACATAAGTGCATGTTTTAAGGACCCCAACCCCCCAGGTAGGTATTATCAGACAGTATAAATAATTATCGCTGTGTTTTTATGGATGTCCAGGGCATTTTTTAACATTTAAAACAGCTCATTTCATTGCACGCAGCCAGTAACGGAAATGAAACGTAACGAACACAATTTTCGTGGTTCTGTTCGTTTTGTTTTTCATCACAATTTTTGTTTGTTATTTCATTACGTAATGAAATGACAAACGAATAACGGAAACGAAAAATTGTTCGTTTCGTGCCCATCTCTACTAAGCATCTTAGACAAAATATAGGCTTATACATTGAAAATACTGTATTAGGGAGGCATTCTGATGATTTTGTGTCTAACACAGAAGAAGGTGATAGTTCTGTTTGACACTGGTGGTGGGTAACCATTTGACTCATTTTCTTCCTCAGAATTTACCAAACTTTGCAAAATGAAAGCATGAGAGAAGTAGAAATAACAGGTTCATAGAATCATAGAATCATAGAGTTGGGAGAGACCTCAAGGGCCATCCAGTCCAACCCCCTGCCATGCAGGAACCCCATCACAGTGCTCCCAACAGATGCCCATCCAGCCTCTGCTTATCCTTCGTGATCATGTGTCTGATCTGTGGAGGTTGGGGGATCTAAAGCAATATAAGATGCTTTTCTTTCCCATCAAAACAAGATGTTTGGAGAACATCCTGCTCTCTTTTTGTATTCCTCCCCTCCACACACACATATTAGGTCTCTCCTGAACAGTACTTGGCTAGAAATATTGTTTGTGTCTCCAACTGGTGCTTGTTTTCTTGGAAGGCGTAACATGAAACATATTTGTGTGTATTTGTTCATGTTTGTGTATATGTACCTTTCTGTCTATATGCTCATTAATATGTTAGATTGAGTTGTGCCAAACACTGCCTTTTCAGCCATTCATGAATCAGTGCTATGCCAAACTGGTGTTTCACTCTTCACTGAACTGCTGGATATCTCTCTGGCTTATAGTTTGGAGTTCAATACCACACTGGACCTCACTTCCAAGTCCTGGATTCAATTATCCTTTGGGTCCTGTCCAGCTCTGCAGTTCTAGGATTATTATTATTATTCTGAGACAAAATAAAAACAGTGATTTCAGGAAACATTCCTTCAGGGGAAAGCAGCTTCAGCTTGAACAAATGATCATTTGGAACATGTGACCATGTCAGTCACTACCTTTGTTTGTTTTGTATAGTGTAACATTACTGAATGCATACAAAACCTGTCAACCACCTTGAGTTCCCTTACGGGAAAATCTGGCGGGATAATCTGGTCATCTAACCTGGCTTTTCTTAAATTTGTATTTTATTAGTTTAGAAATATCAGTGATTACCAGTTTTTTATATATGAAATGCACAACTTCAAAAGAAGGGAACTTAACTAAATGCAGTATAATAGGGAAGAGAGAGGAGATGGACCCTTGTGTTGATGGAGATCACAGAGATTTATACACAAGCGTCTCTTGTTTTCATCTGTGGAAATGCTGGGTGGGTGTGAGAAGATTTGCAAATTCTCTGCCACAGAGCTAAAAAAAAAAAAATAAAGAAGAGAAATAGGAAAAAGCATCATTTTCATCTATATAAGCTTCTTTAAGCTTTTGCCCCGAAAGGGTTCCAGGGATACAAAGCACAGCTTTGGCTTCATTGAACAGTCAAAGAAGAGGAGTACTTTGTTGGCCTTTCAAGATATAATGCTAGCTTACTTCAGGTTTAGGCTTTATAAATCTCATGGGGTCATGATAGGCACTGAATAAAGGCAGCCCCTATTATTGAAACACATACATACACAATGCAATGGGCAAAAAAGCAGAAAAATTATATTTTGATGTATTTTTAAATTATGTTGTTGCTGTTGAAGTCTCACGTAGACTTCACTCTTAAAATTTTCTCTGAAACAGAAATGTTAAGTAAATATGCTCACTTTGACCATGTATTTTAGGACGGTAAAGCCTCTCATTCTGAAATGGAGAGTAGAGATGGGCACGACCAGAAAAAATTACGTTTTGAGTTGTCGTTTGTCGAGACGGGCCCGTTTCGGGTCGTTTCCATTTGTCGTGGAAATTTCCAAAAATTTGTCGTTTCCATTTCCGTTTGTCATTTGGGTTGGAGTTAGGGTAAGTAGGCTCTGGGAGGCACCTCTCTGGGTGCCTCTGAATTGACCCACTAAGAAGGGAAGGGAAGTGTAATGTGTAGCCGCCGCGTACCATACATTTACATTATGTTGGTTAGTGTGACAGAGGAACCTCGTCGGCACTTCTTTGACTCACTAAGAACATAATGTTAGGGTGGGGGTTAGTGTGACAGAGGAAGCTCGTCGGCGCTTCTCTGACTCACTAAGAAGGAAAACGTACTGGTGTACAGGTTACGCTTAGGGAGGGAGTGGGTCTGGAGTTGGAGGCACCTCTTGATGCATCACTCTGACCCACTAAGAAGGGAAGTGTACTTGCGTACAAATCTGGGTTAGGGTTGGGGTTAGGGTAAGGGCTAGGCTTAGGGTAACAGTTAAGGTTAGGGTGGGTTAGTGGGCTGCACCTCTGGGTGCCTCTGGCCCACTAAGAAGGACAGTGTACTGGCGTATGGGTTAGGGTTAGGCTTAGGGTTAGGGTTAGGGTTAGGGTTGGTGGGCTTTTTATGCCCTCTCTGGCACATCCAGAAGTCTCCGTCAAAACCTGGCCATGCGATTGGTGGAATAGCTCCAAAAATTTGCATGGTCCCATCCCATGGCCAGCCCATCATTGCGCGTGTGCAGGTGTAAAAATATAAAAATAAAAATAAAATATATATAAAATTAATGGAGATGTTTTATTGCAAGAAAAAACCACTGCTGCTACTGTAAAAATTCAGGCATTTAAAATACCTAATTTTCAAATGTTTCTGTGGTGCTTTGGTGGGTTTTTGGACCACGATTTAAAAATAAATATTGCAGTCGCCATTTTGGATCCCCCCCACCGCATGGCAAATGGAGACGACGAGGATGCCCCCCCCAGCCTGGTACCAGCAGCCCAGGACAGGAGAGGGGGGGAAGGCTGGAGAGCCCCCCCCTGAAACCACCCCT
Organism: Phrynocephalus versicolor; assembly: GCA_023846285.1. Lineage (NCBI taxonomy): Eukaryota > Metazoa > Chordata > Lepidosauria > Squamata > Agamidae > Phrynocephalus > Phrynocephalus versicolor. Next base: position 2,238,036 of record JAHTLZ010000178.1, read on the forward strand.
CTCTGGTAGGTGCCTTCACTGAGGCAGGCATATTTTCGCCTGCTTTTATGGCCGGGAATCGGTTTTTTTTTTTAATTTTTAAAACTTTTTTTCGGTGCTGCTTGGCATCGCGCAATCGCCGCGATGCCATGAACGACAACGACAAATCAGACCCAATTTATCTTTATCGGGTCGGGTTTGAGCTGGAGCGGAGTAATTCTCGTTACCGTTCCTCGTTACGTAACAGAAACGACGAATGGAAACGGAAACGAGGATTTCGCCGAGTCGTGCCCATGTCTAATGGCGAGGATAAGAGAGTATACAGCTATTCTCCTTGTCCTGCTGGTACTAATGGTACAAAGAACAAAGGAGATAGCAAGAGAATAGGGCTGGGCATTTCGTTTTGGAACCAGTAGGTTACAAAATGAACCACACGAGCCCAGGTAGTCCTCGAAACTGGCTGATACACACAGATCCAGTTGCTTTACCTTTTCCTGTCTCACGAAGGGTTAAAATCCAATGAGGAAGCATGCTGTGATGTCATCTGTGCTAGATCTGTGATGCTGGCCAATCAGGAGCTGTGCAGGAATAGGCATCATCCCGCCTCCCTCTCTGATTGGCCAGCAGCACAAAGCAGGAAAGATGGTTGCAGTGTGCTTCCTCATTGGATTTTAACCCTGAGCAAGACAGAAAAAAGTAAAGCAATTGGATCTGCGTGTATCAGCCAGTTCTGAGGACCACCTGGGCTCGCATAGTTGGTTTCGTAAACTACTGGTTCAAAAATGAAATGCCCAGCCCTACAAGAGAATAACCATTTGTACAAATTTATCTATGTGCAAATAAATAAATAGCAGTATGATGCAAATAATAAAACATGCACAAAAGAGGTGATGGTAGGTGCTTTGCTACATTTACTTGTAAGGATTTGAATCAGTTGCTTCCACACTTCCTCCATGCATTTTGCTTCTCAAAGGGAAAGGGTACCAGATTTATGCAGAGACCATCTATGCAAATTGCAGAGACCCCAGCAAGAGAATGTAGAACAATGTTCCATACTGCCCTCCAGATAACTTTGCAGTTTGAAAACTCTTCATGGGGACGTGTCATCATCAGAACTGCACAGTTGGAAGGGACCCTATGTTGGGGTTCACCCCAAAGTGTTTGGGAGAACTGGAACAAGAGGCTGTTTTCTTGAGGAGTAAAAGCAGCCCGCCTCTGCCTTCCGAACTGTTTCTTAACTAGCAGGGAGCTGAGAGATCAAAGAAGTATGCAGGATAGATAAGAAGGCTGAGCTCAGAAATAAATGTTGACACGTTCTGTCCAGCCGAAGTCCATGGAAGACAAAAGGCATCCAGGTATTTTATTGTGTAAAAAGATTACACCATGCTGTTTACTAATTAATGAGTACAAAAACCTTTACTATAGGCTAGCAGTTACATCATCTTGCCAGGATTAGTCAAGCAACTTGTTGATGCCTATATGTGGCATTGCTAAACACAAGCAGAAGCTGGGAAAGGGTGAGGACCCTCCCTTCACAAATGAGTTCAGCCTGGAGCCTAGCCAGGAGAGTCATCTCTTCACTGAAGCAAAGGTCGGCTTGACCCAGCTGCTAGGGAGCAGATTCCCACAACCCTATGTATAATCATATCCAGCTCCTATCAGGAGGCACAGTGAGGAACCAAACTGCCAACCTCAGACTCCACAGCCAAATACCTCAACTGAGCTATTCAGGTGAAAACAACCTCACACGATGAGAACATATCCTTCCCTTCCTATTTTTATCAGCAAATTTTATCTTGACGTTTTGGTGTAGAATAATATTTTGGCCAGGGTTATGTATGAAGAATGACTGGCAGGTAATGAATGCTTTAATAGTAATTTGTGGAGAGTGAGACTGGGAGGTGCCATTAGAAAGAAGAGGGATGAGTGAACTACAGCCACATAAAGAAGACTGTTTTGAAAGAGGAACCGGTTTACAGAGGAACGTCGACTATGTAAGACATTTGAAAAAGAAATCTGAAAAGAGATTGAGTTAGGAATAAATTGTTATGTAGCGAGAGGACTTAGACTTGAAATTACTGTCTATTAAAAATGATGAAATCTGTGGAGAGAGATTGTACGAGAAAGTGCTGATACTGTAGTTAACAGATTTCATTGTTATATAGAAGAGCGCACAGTAAAAGGAACTAAAAGATATACCGTTATGGTGGGTCTAAGGAATAGTAAACTCCATGATTCATAATTATATTTAATAAAAGTATATCTGTTTCTGTAATAAGTCTAATAATAGAATTTATTACTCACAGAATCGTAGATCTGGAAGGGATCCAGCCAATCCAACCTTTTGCTATTGAAAGAATTCCGCAGCAAAACAACCCTTCTAAGTGCCCATCAGTGAAGGAGAGTCCATCACCTTCTAAAGCAGTCAGTTCGATTGTCAAATGGCTGCATCTGTTAGCAAGTTCCCCTTAATGCTTAGTTTTGTAACTTGAATTCATTACTTCTGACATTATTTTCATAAATTGCAGAAAAACAAAACAAAACAAAACAAATAAACATGATCCATTGCCCACAAGACAGCTCTTCAAATACTTGAAGATCACCATCATGCTTGCTTCTTAGCTGTGGGGTTGGGGTAGTGGAAGCCTGTAATTGCTACTGGGTCTCTCCTAGGTGTCCTGAAGACATCCAGTCTCAACTAATCTCAGGACCTAAGCAGGGTTGCACTTGGCTAGTACTTGGATGGACAACCACCAGGGAATACCATGTGCTGTAGGCACCTGGAATAGGAACTGGCAAGCCACTCAAGTAGTTCTGCCAAGATAACTCCATGGACATGGGGTCACAAAGAGTCAGACATAACTGTAACAACAACAACAACAACAACAACAACAACAACAACAACAACAACAACAACAACAACAACAACAACAACAACAACAACAACAACTCTCCTATTTGGGTGTTTGGTAATCTAATGGAGTGGAGGCAGCATTCTAATATTAAGTTCAGCTAGAAGTCACTTTTTCCCCTTTCTGCTGAATTTCTCCCCAGTGGTCCTAACTAATCACCTGTGCTTCAAGAGATCAATACAATCACAGGGGAAGAAAACTGATGAAGCCTTAAAATGAATTTCAAGACTTTATGCATGCTTCTAATGAGGTCTTTCATGGTGCCAGTTACTCTGACTGAATGTGTGTGTAGTGTGAGAGTACTATTTGTGGTAGTGGTCTACAGCGAGAGTGCCACAGAGAAACTGGTAATGCCATGAGTGATGGTTTTGAGAAACAGAATAGCCATGAAAAGACTGGCAACCCCCGCCTGAGGGAAAATCTAGAAATGAAACTTTGAAAGGGCCAGTTCTACTATTAGGTAATTGACCAAGAGAACAACTGCAAAGTGGAAGGGGCAAGACAAGTCCATTTGTCATGCTGTGGATCTAAGCCATTTCATTCCCGACAAGAGATGTTGCTACCAACCCTGCATTACAAGAAAAATCCCACTGCCTCTCTGTTGATTTCCTTGGTTGCAATGTGATGTATTTTGTTTGAGGGAGGAAAATACCTGAGACCACCCTTGAACTTTGGAAACACCATAGTATATACATATGTTTTATTTTATAGTATAATTTATACACGGAGAAATAAGTTGTATCATATGGCTAGCTCAACATCTCTGTACATTTGATTCCCTCATTAAAATGTTGTGGTGTGTTCCATCTCAAGGAGTTCCCTTAGGATAGCTTCTCCATGCTAGCAAACTCTCAAGAGTATTTTATGCAATATTGAAGAAGTTTTCTCCCTGCTCCACCAGTACATCACAGTGTAGAAAGTAGGTCTGGTGGTTAATTAACAGATAACTGAAAGTAAATGTAATGGAATGATGTGAAATCACAGTGGCTGGGTTTGTTTATCACACATGGCCAGACACTGCTACTGAAATCCAGTAGTAAGCTGCACCTAAGGTCCGTCCATGGAATCAGTGGGGGATTAGATAAGTCAACTGCTTCATAAACCCCACGAATTCAATGGGTCTCCTCTACGGGGGTTCAGCCAAACTACTCCTACACATAGCTACTCCAAAGTAAGTCCCATTCAGTTCAATGGAGCAAACATCCAGAAAAGTGGGTGTAGGCTGAAGAGCTATAACTACGTTGATATTGTGAGGTGAATCCTCCAGGAACCCTCCCACCATAAAAGAAGCAGGAAGCAAACTCACATTCACCTGTCACCTGAAATGGGAAGCACTAAACCATTTCTGAGGCACTCTCATTGGGAGTGCGTAGAAAACCCCTCTCCCAGTTCCAGTGCACTAGCTCATTTTCTTGAAGGATGGTGTGGCGCTTACCCCTACTTAGGAATTATTTATGACTTGCATGTCCAAATTGCTTTGATGTTTGCTGACCAATGGGGAGAGTTGAGAGGAGTAGCCGATCACTGTGTTTTTCAGATAGGGATCTTGAGACGAAAGGATAGACTCTTTAGAGAGAGGCTTGGAATTAGTGACAGATAAGTTCTAGAAGCTTCTGTGAGAATATCTAAGTGCTGAGTGTCTATAAGCATGTAAGGGCATATAAGTGACCCATTTCTTCTGTGACCTAACCCAAGGGTATTTAAATTGATTTCTCTATTTTTGTTGTTGTCCCCGAACAAGTTTACTCTTTATGCTTTTACTCCTACTTTGGTATAAATAACTTCTTTTATCTTTATTCAATTTAAATCTGTCTGGAAAGGAATAATTTGCTAGATAAACTGAGGCCCCCCCTTTTTTTGGGAAGAGGTAAATAAACTGGCTTCTCTTGTTTTTTGTGGCAGTGAACTCTGGATGTTTATTCGCTTGTTTTCCCATTCAGGCTTTTGGGGGCTTCTGGTGGGGGCAGCTCAGCGATAGGATGAGAACTTGGCTTCCTGCATCATAAGAACATAAGAACATAAGAAGAGCCATGCTGGATCAGGCCAACGGCCCATCTAGTCTATCTTCCTGTATCTCATAGTGGCCCCACCAGCTGCGTTTGGGAGCTCATGAGACTAGATATATGTCTCCTGATAGCACTCTCCTGCATCTGGCCCTGTAAGTACCCCGGTTTTAAGCCTGGAGATTACACATCTTCCTCATGGTTTGTAACCTGTGATGGACTTTTCCTCCAGGAATCTGTCCAATCCCCTTTTGAAGGCATCCAGGCCAGATACCATCACCACATCCTGTGGCAGGGAGTTCCACAGACTAACAACGCGCTGGGTGAAAAAATATTTTCTTTTGTCTGTTCTTACTCTCCCAGCCCACAATTTGAGTGGATGTCCCCTAGTTCTGGCATTTTGTGAGAGGGAGAAGAGCTTCCCTCTATTCACTTTACTCATGCCCTGCATTATTTTGTACGTCTCAATCATATCCCCCCTCGGGCGCCTTTTTTCCAGACTAAAGAGCCCCAAATGTTTTAGCCTTTCCTCATAAGGGAGGTCCCCCAGCCCAGTAATCATTTTAGTCACTCTCTTTTGCACCTCTTCCAGTTTCACTATGTCTTTCTTGAGATGCAGTGACCAGAATTGTACACAGTACTCCAGGTGCGGCCTTTCTATTTTTTTGTATAATGGCATTATAATGTTCGTTGTTTTATTTTCAATCCCCTTTTTGATAATCCCTAGTAGAGATGGGCACGACTCTGCAAAATTTTCATTTTCGTTTTTGTTTTTCGTTTCCGTTACGCAACGAAAACGAAAATGAAAATTTTCCAGAAAACAAAATGAAAACAAAAACGAAACGAAAAATTTTGCCCTGTTTTTTGTTTTCGTTATGGCAGACACCTCCCAACGAAAAGAATGCTAACGAAAACGAAAAATTTTCATTTTTGTTTTGTTTTTTCATTTCATTTTGTAATGAAAACGAAAACGAAAAATGTGCAACCCCCCCCGAAAAACGAAAATGAACCGAAACGGACCCCAAAACGACAAACGAAAAATGAAAATTATTTTTTTGAGTCGTGCCCATCTCTAATCCCTAGCATGGAATTGGCCTTCTTCATGTGATGAGCAAGCTTGGGTATGTAACTGACCCTGCCTTTAGCTTGTCAGAGGATGGGGATAGGACAGGGCAGTTCACACATCATTTAAATTTTGCATACTGATGATTGGCAGCCTACATATATTAACACTAGAATTAAGCTGGGTACTCATTTTAACAACCTCGGAAGGATGGAAGGCTGAGACAACCATGAGCCTGCTATCTGGAATTGAACCCCAGGTCGCAAGCATAGTTTTACCTGCAGTACAAGCATTTAACAACTGAGCCACAGGGCTCCTAAATTAACATACCCAGAGTAATGCAAGAGACAGGCATGATAGAGGTAACTGAGTATTTGTGACAGGGAAAGAAACTTGGTCATGCAAGGTGATTGCTGTCATTGGTCTGAGACTACCTTCTATACAGAGTCACTGTTCTGGTCAAAGTCAACATCCCACTGCAACTCTTCCAAAAGTAAAATAACTACTTGTAGACTTTTTCAGCATCACTTTCTGGGTTTTTCTTGGAAGGGGTGGGGGTGGGGGTGAGGGAGTTGCCTAGGCTTAAAACTGGAGGTGACACCCAGAAATGACTAATTGTACCCACTGGAAGCTTCCAGGTATATAGTTAGCAATTCAGGGGCCCAGGGGTTTGGAAACTGATGTGTTACCATATAATAGGGTGCATTTTGCCACTTAAGTTATATACGGTTTTAAATGTAATGCTTATGGTCTGCATTTTTTTTAAAAAAAAAACTGAAGCGCTCTGGGGCAACAGCTGTTGTGAGTTTTTTTGGCTGTTTGGCCATGTTCTGTAAGTGTTCTGGAAGTTTCCCGATGTTTTGCCACACTCCGTGGCCAGCATCTTCAGAGGGCATGTTGCTCAGGGAACTAGGAGCTCTCTCTGTACTCTGTGCTCTGTTCTCTCTGTGCTCTGTTTTCACAGAGAGAACTCCTAGTTCCCTGAGCTCCTTGCCCTCTGAAGATGTTGGCTGCAGAGTCTGACAAAACGTCAGGAAGAAAAACTTCCAGAACATGGCCAAACAGCCTGAAAAACTCACAACAGCTATCAGATTCTGGCCGTGAAATCCTTTGAGAATACTCTGGGGTGAGTTACACATGTAAATGCATGCAATAACTTTCCAAAACCCAGACAAAATAGTGTTTTCAGTGCAGCTAATGTGCATATTTGCCTATAAATTATTGAGCACTGGATTATCTAGAGCTAAGACAATTAGTGAGCTGTATGAGAAACAGTCAAAGGCTAAAATATTTACAAATGGGATTTAAGTTCCACTCCCATAAATGGACTTTGTATCAAGCATGTCATTTCACACTAAGGAGGTGTCAGCATTCATAGGAGGCTTAAAACACAGCAGTATGGCTTTTCCGTGTTTGGAAGGGGAGATGTAGTGCTTTCTGATGTGTGCCTTTTTCCCTCTTTTCCTCCATTACTACCCGACCAGAAGCTTTTTGACCCATTTTTGTATTGATTGTAAAGTGAGGTAAAACTTCCATTTCCACTAGATTTTTGACTTCTCCAAATGCTTTCCCATGGGTAGGAATCATAGGTATATGCATCTGGTCTTCCATCATCCTTTAAGTCTGCATTCATGCTGAAAGAAAGAAAGAAAGAAAGAAAGAAAGAAAGAAAGAAAGAAAGAAAGAAAGAAAGAAAGAAAGAAAGAAAGAAAGAAAGAAAGAAAGAAAGAAAGTGATTCCCTTTTTTTCCAGATCCTTGCAATATTCCATGTAGATGCCTAAGCCCATGTGGACCCATAGAAAAAAGCCTCATTAACTTTCTTTTCAAAATATCTTTAATAGTGCAGGCTAGAGATGGGCACGACTCAAAAAATGGTGTTTCGTTTGTCGTTTGGTTGTTTAGGGGTCCGTTTCAGTTCGTTTTCGTTTTCGTGAGGTTTTTTGCAAAAAAAATTGTTTTCATTTCGTTACATAACGAAACGAAAATTCAAAAACGAAAACAAAAAATTGCTGTTTCGCTACCATTTAGCACAATTCAATGTATTTGCCGTAACGAAAACGAAGTGGTCAACAATTTTTTTTCATGTTTCGGGTCGTTTCATTTCATTTTGGAGTCAAAACTCATTTTTCATTTTGTTACGTAACGAAATGAAAAAACGAAAATGAAAACGAAAAAACGCTCATTTCGTGCCCATCTCTAGTGCAGGCATAGCTCATCAAAATTGTCCAGAAGGAGGCTTCTCTTTCTGTAGGTGAGGAATCAGGCTTTAGAATGTGAAGTCATTGTTAGAATCTGTTATGTGCCTTTTTCTTTTACTGAATTTGCATCTAAAGATTGTGCCACCGCAGCCATCCGCATCTTCTGAAAACCCCTCTCGTCCATGCCCCCTGAATTGCATCTTAAGCGTATCTTCCTGCACTTTGTTTGCTGATGTGCATTTTGATGCGAAGCAAAGTTCGTGTGAACTCCAACAAGCCCCATCTTCTTCTGGTTTCACCCATTTTGCAGCAAACAGCTTTTCAAAACAGCACTTTGATGTGCATTTGGCAAATGGGGTCACAAAAAAGAGGTTCGATTAAATGCTACCCTGGGGGTGGTAACTGCACATCTAATGACACATGACCCTCTAGGAGAAAGTGCACATTTTATTATCATCCGCATTTAGCAGTCATGTGATAGAGATGTTCAGAGGAAACAGCATTGCTAGAGTAAAGGAAGGGTGAAGATCTTGCTTGCTTCTTTGCTTGCTTGCTTACATTTTAAGAAAGTCCCACAATTTGCAAATGGAAGGCATCAGGAATGAGAACTAAACTATTTTTTCCATCCAAGATGAGGGCTTTGAGTCCTTGCTTCTTATTTTTTTAAAAAAATGGCTTTAAACCTCTTTGTACTCAGTTCTATTTCCAAAACTGAATTAGTTTTTCCACCTCTTCTTTCTATGGCTTTTATCCCACAACTGCTAAAATCAGCTTCTTACTTCAAGATAAACCGCCTCTAAAAACTGTGCCTCCATGAGCAGCCGGCTTAAAAAAACAAAACACATGACCACACCACCTTTTGTGATTTTTCCAAGTACCTCCAGATCTGGGAATAATTTTCTTCAGTTCGGATGTGGCTTTTTAGCCAAAGCAAATGTCACTGGGGACTCAAAATTCTCTTATGCTTTAAATAGTTTGGCTCTGCAGCAGCAGCTGCAGTATCAGTAAAGGGACAAGGAGGTTGTGTGCCTGTGTGTGTGTGTTTCTGTGCCTGTGTGTGTGTGTGCCTGTGTGTCTGTGTGCACGCACTGGTGTGCAGAGAAAGAGAGAAAGAGAGAGAGAGAGAGATGAATTTCCCCAAGCCATTTTATTCAAATTTTGAAATATCCCAATTTGGAATGTTAGAGTTGGGTATTATTTTAGCACAACTCCAGGGCCATTGGCACCATATGCATATTATCAACTTTACGTATACTGTATACTAAATTTTTGTTAAATTCTTTGGTCTCATTAAGGTAGGTTGTTACAAGAACTCACTACCCCTTATGAGAATGTTTGCTTTCATTATATGTGCAATTGGTTGATTGATATACCACCAAGTTTAGTTCAGAGAACAACTCCAGGTGGCGTACAAGAAAGTTAAAACAATAAAATGAAAATAACATTTTACCTATGTTAAGTAAACATAATAAACACATAGAACAAACATATAATAGGGAGCCAGATTGGTGGGGAATAATGTGCAGCATTGCCAAAAGCTTCACGGTAGAGCCAGGTCTTCAAAGAACTCTTAAGCATTGCCACAGATGGAACAAAACAGATGTCAACTGGCAATGTATTCCAATGAGCAGGGGTAGCCACTGAGAAAGCCTGGTTTCTCATAACATTTTTTCAGGCTTCCCTTGGGGTGGCCACCCTAAGTGCAAGAGTTGAAGAGCAGGGTTATTTTTTTCCTTGTTCAGGTTTCTACAGTTTGTGCAAAAATGTTTCTGCCTCAAACTAGTGTTGTTTCCCTTTGTGGAGCAAATTATATACACGTAGAACAAGACAGAAGAACCAATTCCTCATAAACATGCAAATAGCCCGTTCTTTTGCAATAAGAGGCAGCAGCTGACACAGTTTTGAACTACTGGTGAAACCCGTGGAAATCGTTCAGAAAGAGAAGTCTTTCAAGTACAAGTGTTCTTACTGAGAGTACTAGAAGATAGCTTATCTGTCTTGCAGCTGAAGAGAATTAAAATGTGGTTTCCAGCTCCTACCTGAAATTAAGAAATCACCATTTTCTGTTGCATACTGAGTTGTGAAACAAATATCACCTCTGGTGATATCTTAACTTGTGGCAATTTGCTTCCAAACATTAAACTATTTGTATAACTATGGAAAAGTTTTCTAGCCATCTACCTCAATATTGTCAACTGACTGGACATAGCTCTCCTGGGTTTTCGTCTGGGTTGCTTCTCCTCCTACTTAACTGGAAATCCCTAATACTCCTAAGTGAGCTTCCAAGTAGATATTAATCAAGCCTGACCTGTCTAGCTGATAAGGGGTTTAGCATGTTTCGGACACTAAGGTGGATTTCAGTGAAATCACTATCTCATAACATGGCTCTGCTATCCATGCCATCTTGGGGCTGTTAAAACCTGCAAGTTGCTGCACCCATCTCACTGTTCCCACTAACAACCTTTGTCAACCTCCTGTTTAATGGCCAGCCTGGCAAACCTGAAAGCTTATTTGTTACCCTGCTGAAATTTCAGCTGATCCTAATAAAGTTGTTACATCATGACTGTTACGTTTAGAAAATAGGTTGAATGAGGGACAGGGAGTCTACAGCCTGTATTTTTACTATTACAGATTGGTAGATCATAATGTAATTAATTTTATTTTAGATTGGAAACACACACACACACACACACACACACACACACACACACACACACACA
>JAHTLZ010000178.1:2248921-2266635 GCA_023846285.1 Phrynocephalus versicolor
ACACACACACACACACACACACACACACACACACACACACACACACACACACACACACACGTGTGTATTTGTCTTTGTAAATTAATGGAGTTGCACAGTTAAAGAGCTTGTTTGTGTGTATATAGATCAGTGTTGGCTAACCTATGGCATGGGTGCCAAAGGTGGCACTTGGAGCCCTTTCTGTGGGCACCCGACATCGCCCCTTCACAGACACCTGTATTCAGATTAAATTAGTGGGTTTGGAATCACAGTTTGGGCACTCGGTCTCTAAAAGGTTTGCCATCACTGGTATAGATTGACAGCCTCCCCCACAGGGGGTGGGTCAATAATTTTTAATCCTTTCTACCAAAAAAGAAATGCTAAAATAAACATAATAGTCCTGCTAAATCTTACATAATTTCTGAAGATCTCTCTAGGGGCTTTATCAATGTGGATTTTCCCTCCCAGCCTTAATTCATATTGATGCAGTTGCTTATTTTCACTGTACACTCAGCCTCTGAGTTATGGATGTGTTCTCCCTTATCACTGAAACACAATGCTTATTTCCATGGGCGAAATATATTAACAGACGATAACTTAATCTATATGGTGCTGAACTACCATCTGAGATGGGATTTGAAAGATGTAAAATAAACACCAGATGAATGCCAAGAAGAACTGCTTATCTCATTCATTTAAAGTCTTTAAAGCATTCAATAAAATGGGTGTTTGCTCTAAATCCATGAGCGGAATGTCAATTTTCTTGTTTACACCATTACAAATTTAAAAAGAAAGCCCCAAAATTGCCTCCCGCCGACAGACCAAACACATGAAAAAAGGCTCATTTGCATTATTTCTTGATAGTAATTACATGAACATTGGGGATCCTTTAAGCAAAACAGAAGTTTATCTTGATATGTGCATGTTAAAATGTTTTGAAGCTGTGGTTATGATTACAGTGAATGTTCAAAGCAGACACACATACACAAACCCTGCCTGTAATCTGATGAAATGAGTCATACCGCATTAAAAACAAAACCTGAACCAAACAAAAACAAAAACAAAGCCAAACAAAACACAAAACACTTTAATTCTTATAAGTGAAAATTTGAAGCTTTATGCTACTCGTTCTTCGGTGAAATAAGGAAATAAGTTGCTTCAAAGAAAAACAATAACCTCGAGACAGAGACCAAAATGCAGTTGGGGGTTAGAGATACAGTGGACCCTTCTATATCAAAGGTTTGTATAACATAAAACCTGTACAACATAAAAATTGCAGAGATAGGAGGAATTTGCTTAACATAATCGCCTATGGGGCGAATTTATACAACATAAAAATGGGATTACTCCATTTTCAATGCATTCCTATGGGAAATTTGTATAAAGGAAATTTTGCTTAACATAACTTCATTTGGAACGAATTAATTCCTTTATACAAGGTACCACTGTATTTGGATATTGAGATCTCTCCCAACTTTACAGGACTCTTCTTGCTACCATGATGGAAGAATGGCAGGAACTTACATTTTCTCTTCCCCTCTCTCATTTTAGGACCAAAGGTCTCCTCATTACTCCAGCAATTGTTGTCCTAAATGTTCTCCTCTGTTGGAGATATTTGGGAGAGAACTGCATAATCTGCCTGTTTGCCTGCTCCCTCCAACAATTTTAAAAGGATGATGACTATCTTGAACAGGTCCAGAGGACGGTGACCAAGATGATTGAGGGTCTGGAAGAAATGTCTTTCGAGGAGTGGCTTAGGGAGCTGGGAATGTTTAGCTTTACAAAAAGAAGGCTGAGAGGAGATCGGTTAGCTATGTTTAAATATTTGAAAGGATGTCATATTGAAGAGGGAACAGGTTTGTTTTCCATGGCTTCAGAGACTAGGACACAAGGCAATAGTCTTAAACTATAGGAAAAGAGATTCAATTTAAACATTAGGAAGAACTTCATGACAGTTAGAGCTGTTCAGCAGTGGATTATGCTGCCACAAAGGAGGGTGGTAGAGTCTCCGTCTTTGGAGGTTTTTAAGCAGAGGCTGGATGGCCATCTGTCAGGGAGTCCTGTGATGGGGGTTCCTGCGTGGCAAGGGGTTGGACGAGATGATCCTTGAGATCTCTTCCTTCCAACTCTATGATTCTATAATCTATGAACTATCAACACACCCCAACACACCTCTTTTCTCCCACTTAGGAGGCTAGATAGTCAATCTTTTAAAGCAGGGGGTAGCCATGTGCAGGCTGTGTGGAAAACAAATTCACACCAGATTCATTGGTTTTCGGTGTCTTGGCAGGCAGAACAGTGATATTATAATGTCATAACATAACTGTCATAATATCATTAAGGATGAAACCTAAACATTAGAAATCAGGTACTAAAAATGGTGTGCTAGATAATGTGTTTGGAAAATCAGCTGTTGAACTTTAAGGAACAAATTAGCAACTGATAGTTGTTGTGAGTTTTTCAGGCTGTTTCACAGTGTTCTGACAGTTTTTCTTCCTCATGTTTCTCCAGGCTCTGTGGCTGGCATCTTCAGAGGGCAAGGAGCTCAGGGAACAAGGAGTTTCTACCTGTGCTCTGGGGTATAGAGTGAGTGAGACTGGGGTACTTAAAGTTGTGGGAAAGAGGAAGCTTGTCCTATGCAGGACCATAGATGTTAGTCATCGTGTTAGCAACTATTTACAATTGATTTAAATAGGTAATCAAAGATTTTAGAAGAACTAATTTTGAAATTAGTGGGGGATAGGAGTGAGTGACCTTGCTTCCATGGCTTTTTACTTTCTTGCTTCAAAGTCTGATACTTTGCAATTTTTGTACATTCTATACTTGAGAGGTTACTTGTTGATGGAACCTCAAATTTTGTAAGTTTTTTTCTTTGTTGGTTTTACAAGAGTATATTATCTGGCTTTAAAAAAATTAACTGTTTTGTAAGTGTTAATTTGCCTGGACCAATACAGTATTGTGGCTTCATATTCTAAAACTGAAGTTACAATAGGGATGGAAAGTAATTCATAGGATTTAGTTGTTTGCTCAAAAATGATCTTTGTAACTTGGGTATGCTTTGCATGTCTAATGTGTTGATGCTAGCTTAGGAGATCCAGCTATGGCATAATATATATATTTGCACGTTGCATTAGATCTTACATACAGTAGGACTTCTATATCTATGAAGGGTTGGTTCAGGGGTGGAATTTGTGGATAATAGCAAATTTGTGGCTAATAACAAATGCTAAATATATTCTATAGTAAAGGGGAAATAACCCAGAAAAAATATTTAAACATGCATTAACTGAATAAGTGGATAATTAATGTACACATACAGGAGTCTTCACAATGATGTAAATTGGTAACCAAAGATTTTGGAATGACCCTTGTCTGATATATTTATATATGAGGAAGCATCTGTTTTTCCATATTCTGTCATCATACTAACTTCTTATCCAAGAATAACTTCTGCATCAGGACAATCAAATGTGGCACAGACATTTATTTGAGAACACGTCTTCATTTTCATGATTTACACATCAAAGGCTATACTGTAGTTTACAAAGTGCATGTGTTCTAGTAGCAAGCGGATATTTGCAGTATTATTTCTATTGCTTATCTCTTTTCTGAATTAAGCCATTTTCTGCAATTTCTCCCATTATATTTAGTAAATTGAACATCACTTTGTTTTGCAAATTAATGTAATGGCCCTATTGTTGCATTCTTTGGGATTGTATCAGAAACATTTCCTGTTGATTTCCACTGTTTTCTTTTGCATATTTGTTACCATATCTTTGTTAGGATCATGAGAGATATATTTCTTCAAATTGTTTTAGGATCAGCTTCCATTTCACTTTCTAAAATAGCAGATTTTGTTCATTAAAAAAGAAATTTCTCAGTGAAATCTCATCTTTACACATGTTCTTAATTGGTTTTAATTTGGACAATTATAAGCCATTGTCAAATTTGTCTTAACTGAGCACAATGTAGTAGATATATTTCAGGAATTCTAAACTAATATGGTTTGCTTTCCTTCCTAGTTCATATAAAGGGAGGCCACTAAGGATATTACTCAGCCTTTCACTAGAGCTGGGAAGCATGAGTATACTCTCTACCAGAGTATGCTGGTGATGCCTGTCTTTCTCTTTTAAATAAATGTGGATTAATTACCAATACCAGTAAAATCTTTTCATGATAAACAACTATTAGCCTATTTATGCATTGATACATCACAGAATCATAAAATCTTAGAGTTGGAAGAGATCTCAAGGGCCATCCAGTCCAATCCCCTGGATCTTCAATCATGTGATCAGGTAAGGACAAAAGCCAGAGTTTTCCATTCCCTGCTTCTTCCCCCTCATGTGATAGCACCCATAGAGTAATAGAATTCTAGAGTTGGAAGAGACCTCAAGGGCCATCCAGTCCAGCCTCCTGCCTTGCGGGAACCCCCATCACAGGACTCCCGACAGATGGCATCCAGCCTCTGATTCAAAACCTCCAAAGAAGGAAACTTCATCACCCTCCATGGCAGCATATTCTGCTGCCGAACAGCTCTAACTGAATGTCTTTTTCTGTCATTTGTGACCATTGCCCCACGTCCTAGTCTCTGAAGCCATGGAAAATAAACCAGTCCCTTCTTCAATGTGACATCCTTTCAAATATTTAAACATAGCTGTCATATCTCCTCTCAGCCTTCTCTTTGTAAGGCTAAACATTCCCAGCTCTCTAAGGTGTTTAGTAGGTTAGATCTCTGGCTGGGGAGCCAAAGGCTGAGAGTTTGATTCCCCATGGTGCCTCCTTGAGAGGAACCTGACCCTATGATCCATAGGATTCCTTTCCAGCTTTGCAGTTCAAAGGTTGTTTTTGTTGTTGTTAAATATTATTATTATTCTACCATTCTCCAAATAGGGAACCCATAGTGTCTTGCTACAATTAATACTAGTATACAGTAATACCTTGGTCCAAGAGTAACTTGGTTTGAGAGCATTTTGCAAGACAAACATTTTTCTAAATTTTGCCTTGATCAATGAGCAGTGTCTTGCAGTATAAGCACTGGAGCAGGTCACATGTTCGCAAGGGAGCCAACAGTGGCTCTCTCTCTCTGTGTTGAATTGTAGATGATTTACTAGAATGATCCATCTCAGGCAAACCTCAAAAGCAGAGGGAGGAGAGAGGGAGGCAGCTTTCCCTTGTACCAGCCAGCAACATTTTCAAACGAGAATGCAGGTTTTTGTTTCTCTTTATGCTTTTATTTACTTTGCTTTCAACATCCTTTCTTATTTTTCAAACCATTTGTAGTCATGGGGTAACTTGTCATGTGTGTATAGGGCTACTGACTGCATTTTATTATTGTCACATTGAAAACACAGAGTAAAATCTGGTTGTTAGTCCAAAGCAGAGAAGATTTTGCATGAACATCTAGCCAACTTCTTTTGTGAGTTTTGGCATTTTGTATGTACACTATGTAGTCCATGGACCCCCAAAATGAATCATTTGAGTTCCCATTATTTCTTAAGGGGCAGTTTGCTTTGATATAAGTGTTTTGGTTTAGACATGGGCACGGAGCGGTGAAATTCTCGTTTCCGTTACCGTTTGTCATTTCCGTTACGTAACGGGTAACGGTAACGAGAATTACTCTGCTCCAGCTCGAACCCGACCCGATAAAGATAAATTGGGTCTGATTTGTCGTTGTCGTTCATAGCATCGTGGCGATCATGCGATGCCAAGCAGCACAGAAAAAAAAGTTTTAAAAGTAACAAAAAAAAACCCAATTCCCGGCCAAAAAAGCAGGCGGAAATATGCCTGCCTCAGTGAGGGCACCTAACAGAGAGGGGTGGTTTCTGGGGGGGGGTCCCCAGCCTTCCCCCCTCTCCTTTCCTGGGCTCCTTGCACCAGGCTGGGGGGAGGTCATCCTCGTTGTCATCTCAGTCTATGCCATGCGGTGGGGGGGAGTCCAAAATGGCAACCACAATATTTATTTTTAAATCGTGGTCCAAAAACCCAACAAAGCACCACAGAAACATGTGAAAATTAGGTATTTTCAATGCCTGATTTTTTTTTAGTAGCAGCAGTGGGTTTTTCTTGCAATAAAACGTCTCTATTGATTTTATTTTATTTTATTTTATTTTATTTATTTTTACACCTGCGCATGCACAATGATGGGCTGGCCATGGGATGGGACCATGCAATTTTTGACCCATTCCACCAATTGCATGGCCAGGGTTTGACTGAAACTTCTGGATGTGCCAGAGGGCATAAAAAGCCCACCAACCCTAACCCTAACCCTAACCCTAACCCTAACCCATACGCCAGTACACTGTCCTTTTTGGTGGGTCAGAGGCACCCAGAGGTGCAGCCCACTAACCCACCCTAACCTTAACCGTAACCCTAAGCCTAGCCCTTACCCTAACCCCAACCCTAACCCAGATTCATACGCAAGTACACTTCCCTTCTTCGTGGGTCAGAGTGATGCACCCAGAGAGGTGCCTCCAACTCCAGAGCCCACTATCCCTCCATAAGCCTAACCTGTATGCCAGTACGCCAGTATGCTGTCCTTCTTAGTGAGTCAGAGAAGCGCCCAGAGAGGTGCCTCTGCCACTTACCCCCCAACCCTTACTTAATGTAATGTATGGTACGCGGCGGCTACGCGTTACGCTTCCCTTCCCTTCTTAGTGGGTCAACTCAGAGGCACCCAGAGAGGTGCCTCCCAGAGCCCGAAAAGGGCCCGTCCCGACAAACGACAACTTGAAGCGTCATTTTTTCTGGTCGTGCCCATCTCTATTTTGGTTTACAGACATGTTTCTGGAACAGATTATGCTCGTAAACCAAGGTATTACTGTACAATGATCCACACTTTTAAAATGCCATAAAAGCTATATTAAAAATATTTTTTATCAATTTAAAACAAGATTAAAAGCAGATTTTAAAATATATTTTTTAAAAAAGTATTTCAATTTAATCAATATAGAATTCTTGATACACCCACACCCACACTTAATACTTAAAAGCATGCCTTGAAGAGGATGATCTTTGCTTGATGATGGATGGGGGAAGAGGGAGGGGTCCACCTGTCAACAAAGGAATGTGAAACATTAGTTCTGCATATGGAGAAGCAAGGAAAGGGATGAGACATTGTCAGGAGCTTATGAGACACCTTATGAATGTATATCTGTGTCCTGAGAATGTTGTGCAGCAAGAGAAACAGGAAAAGAGATTCCATTTGAACATTCGGAAGAACTTCATGACAGTTAGAGCTGTTTGACAGTGGAATATGCTGCCCCAAAGGAGGGTGGTAGAGTCTCCTTCTTTGACGGTCTTTAAGCAGAGACTGGATGGCCATCTGTTGGAAATATTGTGAAGGAGTTCCTGCTTGGCAGGGGGTTGGACTAGATGGCCCATGAGGTCTCTCCAACTCTATGATTCTATGATTCTATGATTCTATGAAATACAGTTGCCCCAGCTAATATAGCTTTTTTTCTTTTAGCAAAACCAGGGCAAAACTAAACTTACCAGTTGCTCTCCCCTGCTCTCCCAACACTGGGCATTTTCTCTCTTTCTATTTTCTAGCTGCAACATAAAAATGGCAAATGTATTTTGCAGCCTGTTCTATGTGCAAATATTTATTTGTTGTATTTATAGACCGCCCATCTTCCAGACGGAACTCTGGGCGGAAATAATTTCCTATCCAGAGATTATGTGTGTGTGTTCAGTCATTCAATCGTGTCCGACTCTTCGTGACCCCATGGACCAGAGCTCGCCAGGCCTTTCTATACTGCACTGCCTCCCGTAGTTTGTCAAATTCATTTTGGTTGCACCGATGACACCGTCCAACCATCTCTTTCTCTGTTGTCCTCTTTTCCTTTTGCCTTCGATTTTCCCCAGCATCATGGACTTTTCCAAGGGGTCCTCTCTTCTCATGAGGTGGCCAAAGTACTGGAGCCTCAGCTTCAAAATCTGTCCTTCCAGTGAACATTCGGGGTTGATTTCTTTCAGAATGGATAGGTTTGATCTCTTTGCAGTCCAGGGGACTCTCAAGACTCTCCTCCAGCACTACAGCTCAAATGCATCAATTCTGCGGCGATCAGCCTTCTTTATAGTCCAGCTTTCACTTCCATACATCACTACTGGAAAAACCATAGCTTTGACTATCCTGACCTTAGTTGGCAAAGTGATGTCTCTGCTCTTTAGGATGCTATCTAGGTTTGCCATTGCTTTCCTCCCAAGAAGCAGGTGTCTTTTTATTTCGCTGCTGCAGTCGCCATCTGCAGTGATCAAGGAGCCCAAGAAAATAAACTCTGTCACTGCCTCCATTTCTTCCCCTTCTATTTGCCAGGAGGTGATGGGACCGGTGGCCATGATCTTAGTTTTTTTATGTTGAGCTTCAGCCCATTTTTTTTCACTCTCCTCTTTCACCCTCATTAAGAGGTTCTTTAATTCCTCCTCACTTTCTGCTATCAGAGTAGTATCATCTGCATATCTAAGGTTGTTGATATTTCTTCCGGCAATCTTAATTCCGGCTTGTGATTTATCCAGACCTGCCTTTCTCATGATGTACTCTGCATATAAGTTAAATAGGCAAGGTGACAGTATACAGCCTTGTCGTACTCCTTTCCCAATTCTAAACCAGTCAGTTGTTCCATATCCAGTTCTGAGGGTTGCTGCTTGTCCCACATATAGATTTCTTAGGAGACCGATAAGGTGGTCAGGCACTCCCATTCCTTTAAAGACTTGCCATAGTATGTTGTGGTCTACACATTCAAAGGCTTTGGCATAGTCAATGCAGCAGAAGCAGATGTTTTTCTGGAACTCTCTGGCTTTCTCCCTAATCCAGTGCATGTTGGCGATTTGATCTCTAGTTCCTCTGCCCCTTCGAAATCTAGCTTGTACTTCTGGAAGTTCTCTTTCCACATACTGCTGAAGCCTGCCTTGTAGAATTTTGAGCATAACCTTGCTAGCGTGTGAAATGAGTGCAATTGTGCGATAGTTGGAGCACTCTTTGGCGTTTCCTTTCTTTGGGATTGGGATGTAGACCGATCTTTTCCAGTCGTCTGGCTACTGCTGGGTTTTCCAAATTTGCTGGCATATCGTATGCAGCACCTTTACAGCATCGTCTTTTAAGATTTTAAAGAGTTCAATTGGAATGCCGTCACCTCCACTGGCCTTGTTGTTTGCAATGCTTTCTAAGGCCCACTTGACTTCACTTTCCAGGATGTCTGGCTCCAGGTCAGCAACTACGCTATCTCTCTCTCTCTCTCTCTCTCTCTCTCTGTGTGTGTGTGTGTGTGTGTGTGTGTGTGTCTGTCTGTCTGTCTGTCTATCTATCTATCTATCTATCTCTATACAGTGGTACCTTGTATAAAGGAATTAATTCGTTCCAAATGAAATTATGTTAAGCAAAATTTCCTTTATACAAATTCCCCATAGGAATGCATTGAAAATGGAGTAATCCCATTTTTTGTTGCATGGATTCACCCCATAGGCAATTATGTTAAGCAAATTTCCCCTATCTCCTGAATTTTTATGTTGTACAAATTTTATGTTATACAAACTGTTTGCTATACATGGGTCCACTGTATCTATATCTATATCTATATCTATATCTATATCTATATCTATATCTATATATAAAAATTTTCAAATTGTGTCTATCTTCCTTTGTCTTACTCTAATGTTGGTGTCAGAAGTGCAGTCATTGTCAGAGGCAGTCTGTTCTGTTTTCTATTTCCACATTTAAAATAAATAAATAAATCATCTTAAGCAAGTGTGTGACTCTCAAGGCATCCCTGAAGGTAAAAATTATCTCAGAAATGCATGGCTTGCTTTTTGCCGCTGGACATTTTTGGAGGGACCTGCCTGGTTTGTTTATCAAGCCAAGTGACACAAGTTGTAATCGATAAATGGGCACCTGGAAATTAAATAGCTCACAGCCATTTTGTTTTTGAATGCAAAATTTAATATCCCCTTGCAGCGTTGCAGCAACTTTCAACATGTCATTCGCAGACACTTTCTTTGCCAGGCCTTTTAGAGCCTTTTGCACTTTCCATTTTCTGTTCGGAATTGTTGAGCAGTCTTATGGTTTGTATTTGTTTCTTTGGAGAATAATTGCTCTTGGAAGAACTACTCTGGAACAAACGGTTGCATCTATGTTCCCCCTCTCCCAAACATGGGCTTCGAATAAGATTTGTAAAATACTTTCTCTCAGGGAAGAGTACATAGCCATGACATCTCCAGGGTGGTCCCTGTGGGTGCAAATATCCCTGTGAAAACTGACCCAGCATCTGGAGAACCTCTGCTCCCTTCCTGCCTGTCCCCCTGCCTCTTTTTTCACTTCCACAAGGAAAAGAAAAGGAGCTTCTCCTTTGCCATATACACAGAATGGAGGGGAAACTTGAGAAGACCACCATTCTGTTCCTGTTCCTGATTTTCATTTGGAACAAATTAATTCCTTTATACAAGGTACCACTGTATGTGACTTTCAGATGGATTATCATGCATGTTTGCATTGACTGATCTCATAAGAACACCAGTGTTTCCCTGCTAGTTTCCATCCCTTATATTAGATTTTTTCTTTTGCATGTTCTTGGTAGCTTTAATGTTATCTTTTAATGTTGCAAGATGCCTCTTCTAATTCCCTATTCTTAACTTGAATATGTTTTGAATGTTTTGAGCTGTATATTGTCCCTCATTACTTTTCCAAGGTGAAAGGTGGGGTAAACAATATTCAAACTAAATAAATAAAAGAAAGCACAAGATTTTGAAGAAGGAAAATAGCTGCAAAAGCACCAGTGTGCATTTGTTTCTGTTTCAGTCAGACCTTCCTATTTTTCTGTGGATGGAAGCAGTAGCTCCGTCATTGTATGACTGCTTTGTGATGGCAGACAGCTCTGATCCAGAAAGGCAAATAAGTGGTTAGGTAGTTGGTGTATTCATGGGCGCAGTGTTAGGGTTTGATTGAGAAGGATTCACCATAGTGGCAAACAGCATGAAGAGATTTTGAAAACAGAAGTTGAAATGAGACCATCAAAGTTGAATCATGATGCCCAGGGTGAAGAGCATAGTTAGTCATTTGGCTATTCTAGCAGAAGGAAGAGAAGCAAAGAAATCACACTTCTGAGATGGATTGGTAGACAGAAATGGGTCTGTTTAGATACTTCTTGCTCAAAGAAATCTCGAAGCTTACAAAATTCTTCTGACTACTATATATCTTATTGCTGCATGAGCCTGGAAAGAATATATATTACTGCTGCATGAGAGTGAACCAATTATTTTCTGCTGGCAGGGCAAATCAACATTCTAAAAATGGGGGCAGCCAAAAGAAATTATAGCTTTGGAACTGGACTCCAGATCAGAACCAGCTTTGGCACAGGAGTAGCAGATAATTGGCTGTTTCTTTGTACTACATTTTACAAAATTTTGGCAAACAAATTTCAAGTTATTTTGTGCAGAAATAAGTGATGCTAAAATGTCCCCAGATTTAAAATAGTTCATATAAACTGAAAATACAATTCACTCATATTGAAAGAGAATGGCTGTTCACAGCTACTTGCCTTTGTTTGGAAATAATCGAGGCTGCATGGGCTGAAATATTGATCCTTGAAAATGGCCTTTTAAAAAGTAAAACAGTGACTTTGTTATGAGCTGAACATGGGTGGAACAGGCTTATCAGAACAGAGACATTTCAAAGAAGATACATTGTTACAGCTTCATTATTGCAAGGCTAGGCCAGGGGTGCCCAAACTTTTTGTAAGGAGGGCCAGATTTGGTGGCTGAGAATGTGTCAGGGGCCGACCCACTGAGCCCTTGCAACCCCACCTGCAGGAAGGAAGATGGGGACCAAGGGAGGGAGGAAGGTGGAAACCAAGAGAGGAAGGAAGGAAGGTGGGGAACAAGGAAGGGAGGGAGGGAGGAAGGAAGGTGAGGACCACAGGAGGGAGGGAGGAAGGAAGGTGGGGACCAAAGGAAGCACAGGGAGCCGTGGTCACCACAGGGGAATGTGTGGGAGAGGGAGGGGGAGGGAGGGGCAGTCCAGCCAGCTGTGGCCCACTCAGAATGGCCTCAAGGGCCAGATTTGGCCCCTGGGCCAGACTTTGGGCAGGCCTGCTATAGGCCAATGAAAGAGCCAAAAAGACATTTATTTCTTTACAGAATAAAAAAGTCTTACTTTAAAGATAGTAATGGAGTAACAGTCAACCAGGATAGGACCTTATAATATTGTATGCTAATTCCTAGGGAATTAGCATACATCAATGTAAGGAATATTCAAAGTATTTCTGCCTTACGAAAACACAAGTGTTTGTCCCAACCCTGAATACTTTAACCTTGGGTTTTAGTGACATTCTTCATTAAATCCCATCGGTCTCTCTCTTTTAATTTAAAAGGGCCAGGGGACATATTTTGGTAAATATGCACACAGCACTGAAATAAAAAAGGGGAACCATGTGGCCATTACAATATAGAAATTCAAGAATAGGCAACAGTGGCCTATAAAGGTATCACCTAGACATGGGGGAATGAATTGATTTGTGGTTAGTCATTTTAGGGCAGGGATATTTGTTGTTCATGGTTTGTTAACCTTGATGAACCATGAACCTAGGTGAATTGCCATTTTGGCTGTTTGTCCCCATCTGTTGTATCACCATTGTCTATTCATGCTCACAATGTGTTTGTAGAGCTCTTGGTCCAAAATAGTTTTTCTTCGTCAAATTGCCTACTCCAAGAAAATGCATCTTATGGACCAAACTTCCCCCCTTCTGTGCTTTAGAAGAAAGGCTCCTAAATTTATTAGCAAAAACAGATGATATTTTCCAGCGTGGTTGTCCCATATAATCTTGTCAAGCTGCCGGTCCTCAAATGAATAGGTACAGGGAGTTTCATGCAAGAAGGACATTTGCTCTTTGGAAGTGTCCTAAGAAGAATGGATGTACCTATCCATGCCCCACTTCCCCTTGGGGAAAATGACAGATAACAAAGAGATGGCCCCTTTTAAGATACTGACAAACATTCTGAAGGGTAGATGGGGCATTTATTTTTAATAATTTGGTGGAACCCAAGTCTTCAGGAAAAAAATG
Organism: Phrynocephalus versicolor; assembly: GCA_023846285.1. NCBI lineage: Eukaryota > Metazoa > Chordata > Lepidosauria > Squamata > Agamidae > Phrynocephalus > Phrynocephalus versicolor. The sequence continues at coordinate 2,261,950 of JAHTLZ010000178.1, forward strand.
GGATAATCAGGAAAGACTGAACAGTACCTGTGGACCATCAAAATGAGAACATGTCTGTAATATATTACTTAAACTCCCAACCCAAAAGCATTGAGACTGCAAAAACTTAATAAAATCATCCAGCCTGAGTAGAATCTATAACTGCTACTCCTGAAATTATATACTCTTCTCTTGCACAGACATTTTTGAAAAGCAGGACAAATCTGCCTAGTGCTATACTAGTGTAATTCATGCTTGTAGGATGCTTCACTGCAACACAGTGTGTCTGTCTATTTGAAACACCAAGTGCAATTAGCATTTCTGGGGGTGGGAGTCAACTGCTTCTTACTCTTTTCAAGCATCCCCCCATTCTCTGTTCTGGTGTTTTCCTTGTATGAAGAAATGTACTTTAAAAAACAAATTAGTGAATAGGTGTCTGTTTGGTTCCAAACCCGAGTCAACAATGAAGATTTTGGACAGTGTTGGTGAACCTATGGCATGGGTGCCAAAGGTGGCACTCAGAGCCTTTTTTGTGGGCACCTGACATCACCCCTTCAGAGCCACCTGTATTCAGGTTAAATTGCCATATTGGCACTTTGCGAAAAATTATTGGCTTTTGAATTGCAGTTTGGGCACTTGGTCTCTAAAGCTTTGCCATCACTGGCTTAGGAGGTTCCAGATTCTTTGGCTTTATCTTTATTTTCAAACCAGCCCAAATAGATTTGGAAAACATCTGAAAACATTGGAAGCAATGCTTGGCACCTTGCATTCCTTTATCTCTAGAGTTGTAGGTGGCGTAGCTGTTTGACGTTACCCCCTACGGTCTGTTTTGAAAGCTATGGGACTGAATAAGCAATGAGTATGCCTGGAGAACAGGAGATGGAAGGTGGATTTTGTTTCTCCTGTACTCCTGACAGGCAATTCAACCGCTATGAATAATCATCAGTGCTGGTATTATTCATACTCTCGGGCATCATCAACTGGAAAGAAAAGGCATCCAGTTTTTCCATGTCAGCCCCATGAGAGCTATGAGAATATAGCCTTGCAGGAACTCAAAGATAACCAGCGTCTTCCCAAACATCCACCCTTGATGTTCTTATGGGAAACTTTGCCTTACATGGTTGCCTTTCCTACAAGTCCTACTGCAGAACACTGTTAAGGTTATTGTTTAAGACAGGGGTTCTCAAAGTTTTCAAACAGCGGGCCGGTCCACCACCACCCAGACACCACTGGGGGCCGGATCACAGTCCAAAAGCAGCTGCGGAGGCTGGCTTGCTCACAAAACAGGGGGTAGATGGGGGGGTTGCAATTGGTCCCAGGGGCCGGATTCAGGACCTTGGGGGGCCACATCCGGCCCTGGGGCCTTAGGTTGAGGACCCCTGGTTTAAGAGTCAGGGCCATACATTTGTGTTTCTGCAGTGACTCTCTGAGTTATTCGCAGCAAAACCACTTTTCCAAATGTGAAACCTTTTGTTTGAAGCCAGTCCATACATCACAGCCCCAAGTGTCTTGGTAGGTCTAACATTTCAGTAACATGTGTGTGTGTGTGTTGGGGGGGGGCAGCCCCAGGGGTTACTGTTTGGTGTGGAAGCAAGGTGCAATTGTTTTTCTCCACTTTTGGAATGTGGTGAGTAATAATGTTATTGAATTCCCAGAGAGGCTGGGGTACACAAGCATCCTTTTGCACCTGCTCACTACTGGTCAACATATGGCACTGCGAGGACATAATGCAGAAGGACCCTTGTATCCACAGCATCAGAATCTGCTGTTTCACTTATCTACTATCTGAAAATATTAAAAATATATTTCTTAAAAAATAAATCGCTAAAATATGTATTTCTATAACGAAATTACCAGAATTGACCATTAGAGGGAGCCAGAGAACATTTTTGTTTCTGAAGCATACATAGGATGGTCTCTGCTTCCTTCTAGTGGCTAGTTCCAGTACAACATGTGGAAATGCATTTTTCTGGATTTCCTCCTCTTTTACCATGCTATGTATAGTGTTCACTATTGTCCACAGTTGTAAATCATCCACGGAAGTCCCTTGGAACCAATTCTCTGAAGATACAGAGATCCTACTCTATATGATCCAGCCCTTTCTCCTCTCTCCCTCTTTTGTAGCCTGCTCTTACTGCCCACCCAGTTGTCTGGGAACACATCGTAAGTAAGAACGGCAGGCCCAAGAAATGGCAATGTTGAATTTCTTGTTCTTGCTACTGTTTTCCCTATTAAGCAGTGGAAGGCTCTTGCCTAGTCTTCACTACATGGTTTGAAAAATTGAAAATTAGTGCCTTAGGGATTCCAGTAGACTAATCCACAATGACAAAGTACAGTGGACCCTTGTATAACAAATTGTTTGTATAACATAAAATCTATACAACATAAAAAATTCTGGAAATAGGGGAAATTTGCTTACCAAAATTGCCTATGGGGCGAATTCGTACAACATAAAAATGCTCGCAATTAGGGATTACTCTGTTTTCAATGCATTCCTATGAGAAATTTGTATACAGGAAAATTTGCTTAACAGAATTTCATTTGGAACAAATTAATTCATTTATACAAGGTACCTCTGTATTTTATTTTATTTTATTTTATTTTATACAACTTATATGCCATCCACTACCCAAAGTACAGCAAGGAGAGCTCCAGATGCAGTCTTCAGTGAGCACTCGCAGCCATTAGAATGGCAAATGAAGTTTTCCCCAGCTTTCCCTGTATTATTTTAGGAACTAGGAGTACAACTGCTAGGGATTTGTGTGCTTCTCGTACTCAGAATGCTTAGGCTTAGTGCAGTGCAAAGCAGATGGCACCTCCTTCAGTGGGTTCAGATAGAAGTTAACACACAATACTGTGTATGCCTATTTTTTTCCTAATGTCATAATTTACTGTGGGTTTCATCTTTTTTTAAATAACTTGTGAACCACCTTGGATCTCTTAATTGGGAGAAAGATGGAATACAAATGTAAGTGTAAAGAAATACAATAAAGTAGGTAGGCTGATTCTTCAGATTCTGAAGTACCGCAGACCTCTCCATTATACAATTAATGGTCCTAGTTAACGCAAAGTGTCATTACGTTCATTCCAAGAGTGGCCTCAACACCGCACCTAGAACATTCTTCCATACGTTTCCGCCCATTTTAGTAGTTATGTGAGTTGCAGAGCACAGGCTTTTAGTAATTTTTTTTGTCATTCTAAATATCACCCATGCCTGCTGTTCTACTCCTGGTGTATACCATTTGGAACCAATTTTAGAAGGAAAAAGGAGGAAGTAGCAATGAGACCTTGCAGGTTCCCTGTTGAGTCTTATTGCTTTTCATCAGTTGCACTTATGCACTGCCTCGAAGAGCACCACTGTTCTTACCTCCTCCTGCCCCCTCCAGCTTTGGAAAATGGAGTAACTAAAGCTGCTGTTCCTGCTGAAATAGATAACTTCAGCTAGATCTGAAGTTCAGAAGTCTGTAACATTCACAAAGTGTCTATTTAAGTAGCATTACTTCAGCATGGAAGCATAGACTCTGGAGTCTGAAAGTACTATCACAGGTCAACTATTACTGCCATGAGAATGCTCACAAGTGGCCCCTGCAGTCAAATGCTACATCCCCGAGAGCTTAGGCAGGGGATTACAACCAGGTAACCACTTTTAAAGGTATTCCTTTTTTCTTTCCTGTGAGTATGACACTCTTAAACATGAGCCTTTTCTTCCCATAGGGATATATTCACTCCACACTGCTGATTTTCATTTGAAGGGTGTGCATGTGTTAGGAGAAGGGTGACTGTGACCTGAAATAGCCATGAGAGAGATGGTGTCAGAAGGGAGGTACCCCAGCTCCCCCCTTCCTACCCACCCATTGTGTTTCCAGTAATAGCTTCTCTGGCAGTTTGATGTGAAAAGGGTTGATAATTTTGTGGAAAGATGTGCTTTTGCAAAGGCTCTAGGGCAGTGGATCAACCTTCCTAATGCCACGACCCTTTAATACAGTTCCTCATGTTGTGGTGACCCCTTGCCCTGCTTGGAAGAGGCCACAAGCCACCTTTGGAAGGATGGAAGGCTGAGTCAACCTTGAGCCTGCTACCTGCTAAAACTCCCTGAATGAAAAATTATAGGACCCGTAGTCCAAAATATCCTAAAATCCCATCCCCAGGCATAACAATAAAACTTTATAGTGATAATAGGCAATTGTTTAATAAAAGGTAAGCCCAGAATAGTGCTTTTATGCAGACCATAAATCAAAGAATCATAAAATAACAAAGTTGGAAGGGGCCTCAAAGGCATGGAGCCACTCCAAGTAAATTGCTCCTAGAACCCAGGTAAAATCTGAGTCAGTATTGCAGCAACCCAGAATCCACAAAGAAACCATTGGGCAGCAAGCTAGATACATCTACAAGCTTTAGTGATTCTCCCAGTTCCTGTATTACCTATACCACAAATGACACGTGGTTAGCTTTATGTGAGGTCCTCTTTCCCCATACCACCACTTCCAGGGTTTGTGTGACAAGAAGGCACACAAACCTTGGTATTACCAGTCAACTCACTGCTTTACTGAAAATGGCTCAGTGGATTATATCACCAGTCTCCTAACTCATGTTTTAATGTGTTGACTATGTGCACTGGTAATACACACACGCACGCACGCACACACACACGCACACGCGCGCACACACACACACACACACACACACACACACACACACACACACACA
>JAHTLZ010000178.1:2269031-2279806 GCA_023846285.1 Phrynocephalus versicolor
TGTGTGTGTGTGTGTGTGTGTGTGTGTGTGTGTGTGTGTGTGTGTGTTGTGTCATTACAGTCATGGCCGACTTTTCATGACTATTCCAGCTGCCTACAGCACCTGGTATTCCCTTGGTGGTCTCCCATCCAAGTACTAACCAGGGCCACCCCTGCTTAGCTTTCGAAATCAGTCGAGATCGGATGTGCTATGTTTATGTATAATTCCAGTTATGATGCCAAAGGAATAACCTTACCCCCTCATTAAGTTCTCTTGGTAAAGTCGTGCAGATATAGCTTAGTTGCTGAAAAGGGGCATCAAGTAACTTGTTAATTGTGACATAAGACTTTCAAGCTCTGATTACTTCTGATGCCACAGCAAGTTTATGAGACACCGCCATCAGTATAAATTACAGCATCCTGGGGCACAACCTTAGTGAGCAAACAAGCAGATCAAAGTACAATAGCCTTTCCAGAGAACGAATGCCTAATGTGATACATTCCAGGTGATGCACCAAGATTCATATGCACACATACACAAAATTCCACTTCAGAATATCCCAGGAAACCTCATGGATGTCTCCAGATTTTTTAAAAAATGAAATGTCAAACTGTGCAGGAAGACTATTAAAATGCCTGCACATCTTCCCTGCGTGGGATTCACCTCAAAAGGACAGAAGTGGTGCCAGGGTGTGCAGGATCATTCCAGTTCCTATGCGGAATGGGATCTTACATGTTCATGTTTCACTGGAAAGGGCATTAAGATGCACAGAGTTTGACAGTTTAGATTCTGGGAAGAAAAGAATAAGGAAGGGGAATCAGAGGAGACATTGGTCTTGTTTTCACAGGAAACTGTGATATATTGCTGGATGAGTTGTTGGGGGAGGGGGCAGCCCTGACAATTGCTTTATGTTTGGTTGAGAAATTGGGAACTGATGGGAAACGGAGCCAGCTTCTGGGATTTCCCCTTGCATGGTATCACTTTGTGAATGGTAGTGGATAGAGATGGGCATGACTTAGCGGTATTTTCGTTTTCATTTTTGTTTTTTCGTTTTTGTTACATAATGAAACGAAAATGAAAAACGGTTCAAAAATGGACCGAAAACGGAAACGAAATGACTAATTTTGAGCCAATTTTCGTTTTCCGTTACTGGAAAAACACATAATGGAGCTAAATGGGGAGAAACGGAAAAAATTTCGTTTTCGTTTTCGTTTTTTCGTTTTCGTTACGTAACGAAACGAAAGCGAAAAAATTTGAAATTAGCTCACGAAAACGGAAACGAAACGAAACGGACCCTAGCCGAAAACGAAAACGAAAACGAAATTTTTTTTTCTGAGTCGTGCCCATCTCTAGTAGTGGAAACAAGCGAGTAGCCTGAAGACCATCTTGACTACAGACCGGCATCACCAACGTTCAAGGTTCCCTTTGCTGTGTAAAGCCCGGTGTCCGTTTTCATGCTCATCATGTGTGCCTGATACTGTTCAGAAATATTGGGTCATCTCCTGCTCTTTTGAATCATGGGTAGAGAAGCACAACATCCTGCCTCCGTAAACCAGAGGTTGCTTTTGAAGGAAATAACTGTTCGAATGAAGGAACGATGCCGATCGTTTGCAGCGGAAGTGGGCATCACTGAGTGACTGAGCACGTGCTTTGCATGCTGAAGGGCCCAGGATCTTTCTCTGTCATCATGCAATGCAAATGACTGAATCCTTTGAGAACCATTACTAGTCAGTTTAGGGGAGAGGCTGAGCTAAACAGAGCAAAGCTTTTAATTTTATCACGGTGACAACCCAGCATGTATGGCACCAGCAGGGCTGAATTTCACGTCTCAAATGAAGCACAACCAGGATATTGAAGACTGGGCTGGATTTTGCCTCTGCTGATTTACTCACATTACCTTTTAAGATAATTTTCACAAATGCCAGTATTTATTTGCTCATGTTTACTGTGACTAGCATGGCCGTGTGTCTTCTTTCACAATACCCCATGTCATGGGCAACCAAAAAGCAAATTTCCCAGGACAGTGTCTTCCATTTAAAAGACCTGATTTAAAGATTAGAGAACCTGAAATGTGGACGTTGGAGACCATGAAACTGCCAACCATAGTCATGACCTGGGCAGCAGTTTCTGCAGGTACACAAGGTGCCTGGAAACTGTCTTCTCCAGTTGAAGGAGGCGTATTGAAATTTGGCTTAAATTATATTTTTAAAAAAATCATTTCTAATGTTGTGACTCATTATGTAACATTACTTTTATTTTATTATGTTAACTTTATTGTACACCACCTAGAGTTGTTATCTGAATTAAACTTGGTGGTATATCAGTAAATCAATTGTTCATATAGTGAAAGCAAACATTCTCATATGGGCTAGTGAGTTTTCGTAACAACTCACCTTAATAAGACCAAATAATTTAACAAAAAAAATGGTATACAGTATACTTAAAGTTGATAATATGCAGATGGTGCCAATGGACCAGGAATTGTGCTAAAATAATACCCGACTCTAACATTCCAAGTTGGGCTATTTCAAAATTTGAATAAAATAGTTTGGAGCAATGCATCTCTCTCTCTCCCTCCCTCTCTCAGATATGTTGCATACACAGTTTTAGGGAAATTGGTGTTTACTTTGTCTCTTTGTGATCTTAACTGATCACATATCAATGTATGGTAATTATATGAGATTTAAATGAGAAAGATAAAAGGATTTTTTGCTGATCTGCTTTTTCTTACCACCGCTGTATAGATATCCAGCTGTTTAGAAGTCATGGTTATAAATATAGATGAATACTGACCCTTCCCTGGTCTGGCACATACACCTGGTCTACCTTTATTCTTGACCATGTGTGTTCTGGTACTTCTGTGTTTCTGGATCTCCAGGAAACATCCAATTCTCAATTATACAAAGAGGTAAAATGTTTTCAGTTGTTTCTTCCACACCTATTTGAAAACATGAACAATTTGCTTGACTGATGTTGGCAACAAATATGCACAGACATACTTGGACAACACATATTAGGCAAAAAGTGGACATATAAATTGTATAAATTGACATGTATTAATAAATCCTGCCTTGAACTGGGAGTTGGACTTGATGGGCTTATGGGCCCCTCCAGAATCGATTATTCTACAATTCCCTAAATTAGAGGAAGCTGTTTAATGGGTATGACTTTCTGTGTGGAAATTAAAAGTAACCTGCCAGGCAGGCAGAACTCAGAAGCCTCAATGCGTGGATGAGGCGATGGTGTTGAGAGGAGGGCTTTGGATTTGTCAGGAACTGGAGAACATTTTGGGACAAGCCAAACCTGTTCAGGAGGGATGGGTTGCACTTGAATCATGATGGGACCAGATTGCTGGCACTCAACCTCAAAAAGGCAGCAGAGCAGCTTTTAAACTGATAACTGGGGGAAAGCTGACAGGAACTGAGTGGCATCCGGTTCGGAACACCTCATCCTCGGGGAACGAGGTTGGAGAGGGTAGAGAATCACATAGAGATGACATAGCAGGTATTAGCACTGGGAGAATAATGGACTGTGACAGTTTGTCTACTGAAAATAAAAGCTGTGAGGGGAAAAGAACAAGGCAGCAGCTGTTGTTGCGGGACCCACTGTACAGGTGCTTCTACGCCAATGCTCGAAGCCTCCGAGCAAAGATGGGAGAACTTGAATATTTGGCAGCTAGGGATAACATAGATATAATAGCCATAACAGAAACCTGGTGGAATGTGGAGAACCAGTGGGATACAGCAATCCCAGGCTATAAACTCTATAGAAGGGATAGAGAGGGGCGGGTTGGTGGAGGAGTGGCCATCTATGTCAAAGAAGGCGTAAAATCCAGCAGAATGGAGATGGACAGAGCATCTGACTCCACCATAGAATCACTGTGGGTTAAACTACCAGGTCCCAGGAGTGATGTGATAGTTGGAGTATTCTATCGTCCACCAGATCAAAAACTTGAGGGGGACCTTGAAATGAGGAGAGAAATCATGGAGGTGGCTAAGAGGGATAGGATAGTAATCATGGGGGACTTCAATTATCCCCACATTGACTGGGCCAATGCGAGCTCCGGGCAAGAAAGAGAAACTGGGTTTCTTGACTTGCTGAATGACTGTGCCTTAGAGCAACTTGTTATGGAGCCCACCAGAGAACAGGCAACTCTGGATCTAATACTGTGTGATACTCAGGACCTGGTCAGGGATGTGAATGTCACTGAGCCTCTGGGGAACAGTGACCATGCTGCAATTTCCTTTGCCATGCATGTCAGAGGAAGAGTGTCAACCAAATCAGACATAAAAGCCCTTGATTTTCGAAGGGCAAACTTCCCTCAGATGAGGAAACTATTTAGAGAGAAATTGAAGGGGAATGTTAGAAGAATCCAATCTCTTCAGAGTGCATGGAGCCTGTTTAAAACAACAATAATAGAGGCCCAGCACAAGTGCATACCACAAAGAAAGAAGAGCTCATTTAAGTCCAAGAGGACACCGGCATGGTTAACGAGTGGAGTTAGAGAGGCTCTAAAGCGCAAGGAGAGGTCTTTCTGTAAATGGAAATCCTCCCCAAATGAGGAAAATAAAAAGGAACACAAACTCTGGCAAAAGAAATGTAAGAAGATGATAAGAGAGACAAAGACTTTCAGGAACGAATGGCTAGCAATATAAAGGGTAATAATAAAAGCTTCTTTAAATATGTTAGAAGTAGAAAACCTGCCAGAGAACCAGTTGGCCCTCTGGATGGTGAGAGAGGAAAAGGGGAGGTTAAGGAATACTTGGACATTGCAGAGAAATTGAATGACTTCTTTGCGTCTGTCTTCACGACAGAGGACCTTGAGCGGATTCCGCTGCCTGAGCAGCCCCTCTTGACTAAAGAATTAAATCAAATACAGGTTAAAAGAGATGAGGTTTTAGGACTAATCGATAAATTGAGGATTATCAAGTCACCGGGCCCAGATGGCATCCAACCAAGGGTTATTAGGGAACTGAGAAATGAAATTGCAGATCTCTTAACGGTTATATGCAGTTTGTCTCTTAAAACGGCCACAGTGCTGGAGGACTGGAGGATGGCAGATGTCACACCAATTTTTTAAAAAGGAAGGACGGGGGACCCAGGAAACTCCAGGCCAGTTAGCCTTACATCTGTCCCAGGGAAGATGGTGGAAAGCCTCATCCAAGAGAAAATCTTAAAACACATAAAAGAACAAACCTTGCTGAGAGAAAATCAGCATGGCTTCTGTAAGGGTAAATCTTGTCTGACAAACCTTTTAGAATTTTTTTGAAAAGATCAACAGGCACGTGGATTTGGGTGAACCGGTGGATATAGTCTATCTGGATTTTCAAAAGGCTTTTGACACAGTCCCTCACCAAAGGCGGCTGAGAAAATTGCACAGTCAGGGGATAAGAGGACAGGTCCTCTTATGGATTGAGAACTGGTTGAGATCCAGGAAACAAAGAGTAGGTGTCAATGGGAAATTTTCACAATGGAGAGAAGTGAAAGGCTGGGACCGGTGCTTTTCAATCTGTTCATAAATGACCTGGAGACAGGGATAAACAGTGAGGTGGCCAAGTTTGCATATGACACAAAACTTTTCCATGTGGTGAAAACCAGAGAAGATTGTGAAGAACTCCAGAAGGATCTCTCCAAACTGGGGGAATGGGCTGAGAAATGGCAAATGTGTTTTAATGTAACCAAATGTAAAGTAATGCATATTGGGGCAAAAAATCCAAACTTCATCTATCAACTCATGGGCTTTGAATTATCCGTGACAGATCAGGAAAGAGATCTTGGTGTGCTGGTGGACAGCTCCATGAAGGTGTCTCCCCAATGTGTGGCAGCAGTGAAGAAGGCCAATTCCATGCTAGGGATTATCAAAAAGGGGATTGAAAATAAACCAGCCAACATTATAATGCCATTATACAAAACAATAGTAAGGCCCCACAATTCTGGTCACCGCATCTCAAGAAAGACGTAGTGGAACTGGAAAAGGTGCAGAAGAGAGCGACTAAAATGATTACTGGGCTGGGGCACCTCCCTTATGAAGAAAGGCTAAAACATTTGGGCCTCTTTAGTCTGGAAAAAGGCGCTTGAGGGGGGATATGATACATACAAAATAATACAGGGTATGAGTAAAGTGGATAGAAGGAAGCTCTTCTCTCTCTCCCAAAATACACTCAAATTGAGGGCTGGGAGAGTAAGAACAGAGAAAAGAAAATATTTTTTCACCCAGCGCGTTTTAAGTCTATGGAACTCCCTGCCACAGGATGTGGTGATGGCATCTGGCCTGGATGCCTTCAAAAGGGGATTGGACAGATTCCTGGAGGAAAAGTCCATCACAGGTTCCAAACCATGATGGAGAAACCAGGGTACTTCAAGGGCCAGATGCAGGGGAGTGGTATCAGGAGACAGATATCTAGTCTCATGTGCTCCCAAACGCATCTGGTGGGGCCGCTGTGAGATACAGGAAGCTGGACTAGATGGGCCTTTGGCCTGATCCAGCATGGCTCTTCTTATGTTCTTATGTTCTTATGTTCAGAATATCAAACAAGTAGGAGAAGAAAATGCAAATAGGATTTTGAGAAAGGAAATCAAAACAAAGAGATCTTCATGTCCTGGTGATGCTTGTGAATCAAGTCATATATGTAGATATCTGCTCTGGTTTTCAATGACATCCATCTAGCTATGCTCCATCAGATGCAAAGGTTTACACCTATATGCTATTAAAAAGGGCCAGCAGGTCCTCGAAAGAAACAATAGATCATATTGAATTGAAGCTGCAATTGCTGCGGAAATTCTTCCCTGAGAATAAATGAACTGCTTCTTCTCTCAAATGCTTATACTGGCAAATGATCGTTTAAACTGTGGGTCATTGGGGGGATGCATCCATCATCCTTCAGGTGTCACAAGACACCAGTGGCATGAAGATAGGTTTCCCTTGCCACCTAATGGTTTTTCATCTATCTAGCTGAAACAGAAGTCACACAGGACAAATATATATATTTTTTAAAGAGAGGATAGGCTCACAGCTTGAGGAAGGTGTTCCAATTATTGGGTGCAGTGATGTATATAAATGAATCCACAAAGGCACTAGGAAGGGAACGGGGGGTTCTTAACATTCAAAGAAAGTTAGGAAGCCACCCAGAAAGTTTCAGAGGCAGTGTCAGTGGTTTTTGTTCAGTGTGATTGGTCTCTGTAAGGAGGTAACTTTGAACAGGATTTATTTAGTCACAACTTGAAATAAAATTATCATATATATCTCCATAAGCAACTTTGGAGCATGTTTAGTACCATCTGCCACCTACTCGGACTATCTGGGCCTGAAGCCTTGGTAGTTGGCTTGACTTCCGAATGCTGTGTTGCGATCTCAGTGCCATTATTGCCTCTGCCATTGGCCTTCCATTTCATTATTTTTTCCTCCCACCTTCCCTCTCCTTCTTTTATCCATCATTCGCCCTGGCATTGTGCCCTTAGTATGTTTGTTTTATTAGCTTTTTTCTACTTATTTATTGTATTGCTTAAGTTGTATTTGCCCATTGCCTAGTTGTATACTTTTTTGTTTTTTTTGTTTTTTGTTTGCTTTTTTGTTTTAGGTTGCCATGTTGGCAGGGACCTGTATCTCGGTGGTGTCTGGCCGTGGGAGGTACGCTTTGGACGGGGGGATCGGTCGGGTAAGATGAACTCGGGCCAGGCATCTCCTGCCTGTCCCCCGTTCTGATCCCTCCGCTCACCGCCACATACCTGGGTGCCATACTGCCAGCGCCTCCGACCTGTCCTGTCTCCTGGTCAATGCCAGGTCGGTCCACAATAAAACACCTATCATCCACGATGTGATCGTGGATGAGCCTGCCGACCTGGCTTGTATTACCGAGACCTGGGTGGGCGCTGAGTGTGGGGCTTCCCTCTCCCTCCTGTGCCCCCCCCTGGGTTTCAGGTCCAGTGGGCGGGCAGGTCGGAGGGTAGGGAGGGTGGGGTGGCCATCGTTTATAGGGAATCCCTTTATGTTAGCAGTGCTGCGACTATGGTGTGTCCTGGTGTAGAATGCCTCCATCTATCAGTGGGTCAGCGAGATAAGTTTGGTATTGTGCTGGTGTACCGCGCTCCCCGCAACCCAGCTCAATCCTTTCCAGAGATTGCGGAGTTTGTCTCGGCTGCCCTGTTGAGGTCCCCCCGCCTTTTGGTGGTTGGGGACTTCAACACGCATGCCGAGGAGGAACTCTCAGGTGCGGCTCTGGAATTCATGGAATCCATGACCTCCATGAATCTATCTCAGTATGTTGTGTGTCCTACCCATAGAGCTGGCCACACCCTGGACCTGGTGTGTCCCTCCATGTCGTCAGATTCCTGTCTGAGGGTTAGGGGTATTTTGCCTCTGCCCATGTCATAGTTGGACCACCACTTGCTAAAATTTTCCCTATTGATCGCCCCCCACCCCACAGGGAGCGTCGGGGCCATATTTGGGCCACCTCCGGAGGCTCCTGGACCCTGCAATGTTCATGGAAGCCTTTGGGGAGCTTTCTGGCAGTCTGGCAGACGATCCAGTCTATGCCCTGGTGGATAAGTGGTATGAGGGACCACCGGGGCGGTTGACCAGATCGCCCCCAAGTGCCTCCTGTGTTGCGGAGACCGCTCCTCCCCGTGGTAGACAGCTGATCTGCAGTCGATGAAGCAAGAACACAGGATGCTAGAAGTCATATGGAGGGCCAGTTGGACGGCAGAGAATAGGGCTGCACTTAAGCAGCTGACTGGCCGCTATCTTCGCACGATCAGGGATGCTAGATCATCTTTTGTCTTCCTGAGAATTGGCGAGGCCAATTGTTGTTCCGGGTGGTTCAAGACCTCTCCAATCCCAGTCAGCTGGGGCCTCCTCCTAGTGATTTCACTAGTGAGCAATTTGCAGCCCACTTTAGATCTAAAATAGATCCGTTCCGACTTGCCCCCCAATTGCCCTAGTCCACCCCCTGATGTCTCTGGGGCCTCACCCCTCCGTTCTTCTTCCTTGGATGAGTTTGGGCCGGTGTCTTCAGTGGAGGCCTCCAGAATTATGGCTTGTTGCCGGCCGGCAGCCACCCCCTTTGACCCTTGCCCGGCTTGGCTAATTAAATCTGCCAAAGGAAACATGCCCGAGTGGGTTTCTGCCATTGCCACAGCCTCTTTTGGGGAGGGTTGTTTCCCCGCCCATTTGAAGAAGACCGTGGTGAAACCCACTCTCAAAAAACCTGGCTTGGCATTGGACGATTTATCTAACTATCGTCCAATTGCCATTGTTCCCTTCCTGGGCAAGGTTGTCGAGAGGGTGGCCTCTGTCAGGCTCCAGTCATATCTGGAGGAAAATAGTATCCTGGATCCCTTCCAGTCTGGTTTCAGACCCCTTTGCGGGACCGAGACTGCCCTGGTCGCTCTGCAGGATGACCTCCTCAGGGAGGCCGACAGGGGGTGTTCCTCCCTGCTGGTTCTCCTTGATCTGTCAGCTGCCTTTGATACCGTCGACCACGATAACCTGTTGGTCAGGCTGGCCAAGGCGGGAATTGGGGGCCAGGCTTTGGCCTGGCTTCGTTCCTTCCTTGGTGCCCGGACTCAGCGGGTTCAGCTGGGTGATGACTTGTGTCGGCTCCTTGGATCCTCCCTTGTGGGGTGCCCCAGGGGTCGGCAATCTCACCCATGCTTTTCAATGTTTACATGAGGCTGCTGGCGGAGGTCATCAGGAGATATGGAGTTCGCTGTCATCAGTACGCTGATGACACGCAGCTCTATATCTCCTTTTCGTCGTCTGCAGAGGAGGCAATTCGCTCCCTCGATCTGTGCCTGGAGGCTGTCTTGGAATGGGCCAGAGATAACCAGCTCAAGCTGAATCCAGAGAAGACAGAGGTTCTGTTCTTCAGGGCGCCCTCATCTGGGTACAATGGCCTCCTCCCTAAGCTGGGGGGGTGTTTCCCTCCAGCCTATGGACAGGGCCAGGAATCTGGGCATGATGGCTGTTTCCAGGCCGCTTTTATCCATCTCTGCAGGATCACCCAGATTTGCCAGTACCTTGATGAGTCCTCCCTGAGGACAGTTGTGCAGGCTCTGGTGATATCGAGGATTGACTACTGCAATGCCCTCTACGTGGGGTTGCCCTTTACCCTAGTCCGGAGGCTACAGCGGGTGCAGAATGCGGTGGCCAGGCTGGTGGTGGGTGCTCGTAGATACGAGCACATCACCCCAGTCCTGGCCCGCTTGCACTGGCTGCCCGTTGTCCTCCGGATTAGGTTCAAGGTCCTGGTTTTGACTTTCAAAGCCCTCCATGGCTTGGGACCAGAGTACCTGGCAGAGCGTATCTCCCAAAGGACAACTGGGGCCAGACCCACGAGACTGGCGCAGGCGCGCTCACTGAGGGTGGCCACACCCAGAGAGGCGCGGAAATCGCGTACGTGTGACCGCGCCTTCTCTGTGGTGGACCCCATGCTTTGGAACCATCTCCCCAGTGAGCTGCGCCTAACAGAGTCCCTGCCCACCTTTAAGAAGGCCCTAAAGACCCATCTGTTTAGGGAGGTGTTTGGCGACCTTTCTTTTTAAGCTTTTCTTTTTAAGTTTCTTTTCTTTTATTTTGCTTGTCCGCCGCCATCTTCGCTTTTTCTAGCCACCTTCTGTGTTTTACTATTGTTTTGCTTGCTGTACTGTTTTTTTATTGTTTTACTGTTAGCCGCCAAGAGTTCCCTCCCGGGAAGATGGGCAGGATATAAGCTTCACAAACAAACAAACAACTTCATCTCATTGAGTATGAGTTACATACATACATACATACATACATACATACATACATACATACATAC